>BDUI01010012.1:54942-68527 GCA_002335545.1 Apodemus speciosus | reverse complement strand
GAGGGAAGGAGGGAGTGAGAGAAAGAGGTTGAGAGCAGACAACTTACAGGAGGAGTCAGAATTCTTCCATCAGCTGGATTCTGAAGATGTAATGCAGGTCATTAGCCTTAACAACACACAGAGCCACCTGAATGGTTCTGTTGTTAGAACATTTTGTTTGTTTGTTTGTTTGTTTGTTTGTTTGTTTTGTGTTTTATTTTTAGATTTTTTTACACATGAGTGCAATGTATGTTGGCTACATCTACCCTTCCTCTTGCCCTCTTGTTCTAATTCCTTTCACATTCCCTCTACATCCTTCTCTCATGTTCATGTCCTGTGTTTTTTCCACAGTTATTGTTGTGATATAGGTAAATATATGTGTGTTTGTGTATAAAACTCATTCATCCTCAGGAGCCTTTGACTTCCTACAGTTCCTCAACTAGGGGTGGAGCCTTTCCCTATCCTTCCTGGAATGTTGACTCGTGCACTCTTGTTCAGACAACCTTGATGTTGAGAGTTCATGCGGGCAGTGTTCCAGGCTTGTCCAGAAGACACTAATTTACAGCACTCCTCCAGATCCTCTGGCTCTTACAATCATCTTGCCTCTTCTTCTGAGGTGTTCCTTGAGCTTTGGGTGTAGGAACTGTAGTGACATTTTTGAGTTCTGGAATTTTGATTTATTTATAAAACATAGAAATATTATAAGAATGTGTTTTCATTTGAATCCAGGTGTAGGGATGTGGGGCTGCTTTGGACATGATTTGCTTGATGCTCTACAAGAGGCATGGTTTTTCCAGCTGCAGATAGTTTCTGTGATTGTGTGATGTATGGAATTCTGGGAACTTTTCAGAGGGTCTATAAATGCTAGGGCCTTGAGAGGTGGGGTAGATGGGTGGCAGTCATTCATAGTGATTGGTTGCAGTTTGTTAGTGGTCATGCTCAAAGGAGAAACAAAAGGATTCAAGGATTCCCCCCCCCACCGCATATCCTCCCCTCCTATCTAGTGATAAGGGAGGAAACAAGGGGGATAAAAGATGGGACAAAGACAAATCCACAAAGTAGCAAAGACCAGCTACAGATTGTGTTAGCGCTGTCCCCAGTTAGAAATAAGGACTCCTTCAGTCTCTGTTCTTTTTTTTTTTTTTTTTTTTTTTTTTTTTTTTTTTTTGGACAGGAACATTTCTGGGTTAACAATTTTGAGATGGGTAGGCAGCCCCATCCCCCAACTGGGGGCCATGCCTATCTACTGGAGGTGGTCTCTACAGGTTCTATCTCTCCTCGGTTGCATATTTTAGCTAAAGTCCTCACTGGATCCTGGGAGCCTCTCGCTTCCCTGGAGTCTGGGACTTTCTAGTGGCTACCCCCAGTTTCCCATCCCCTACTGCTAGAAATTTCTATTCAATTTCCTGACTTTCTGTACTTCTGTTCTTTCCAATACCTGATCCTGACTCCCCCTTTTTATCCATCCYTCTCCTTTCTCCCTCCCATGTCCCTCCACCCCTGTACTTCCTGTGATTATTTTGTTCCCCCTTCTATGTAAAAAGGATCCACACTTTGGTCATCCTTCTTCTTAAGCTTAATATGGTTTGTGGATTGTATCATGGGTATTCTGAGTCTTTGGGCTAATATCCACTTATCGGTGAGTATATACCATATGTGTTCTTTTGTGTCTGAGTTACCTTACTCAGGATGATATTTTCAAGTTCTATCCATTTGCCTATGAGGTTCATGAAATCATTGTTTTTAATAGCTGAGTAGTACTCCATTGTGGAAATGTACCACATTTTCTGTATCCATTCGGAAAGGCCATCCAGAGGCCATTCTACCTAGAGATCCATCTCATCGCAGATACCAAATCCCCACACTATTGCTGATGCCAAGAAGCACTTGCTGGCAGGAGCCTGATATGGCTGTTCCCTGAGAGATCTACCAGCACGTGACCAATACAGATGCAGATACACACAGCCAACCAACATACAGAGCCTGGGGACCCTAATGAAGAGCGAGGGGAAGGACTGAAGGAGCTGAAGGGGATTGCAACCCATATGAAGAACAATATCAACCAACCAGAACACCCAGAGCTCCCAGGGACTAAACTACCAACCAAAGAGTATACATGGAGGGATCCATGGCTCCAGATACATATGTAGCAGAGGATGGCCTTATCTGACATCAGTGGGAGGGGAGGCCGTTGGTCCTATGGAGGCATGATGTCCCAGTGTAGGGAGATGCTAGAGCGGTGAGGTGGGAGTGAGTGGGTGGAAGAGCACCCTCATAAAGGCAGAGGGGAGGGAGGAGAGGGCAGATGGGATGGGAGTTGTGGAGGGATAACTGGGAAGGAGAATATCATTTGAAATGTAAATGAATAAAATTAATTAAAAAAAGAAATAAGGACTCCACAGTCACATATTCCCTGCACTTCGTGCACTTTGACCGGGCTTTTGTAAAAGGCCCTTGCCACTGCAAAGAGAAGCTTCTTTGGTGAAGTGTGAGAACTGCTCCAAGCTCTGGGTACAAAGGTAAGTATTCAGAAGTAGTTGGGTATAGTATCAATTTAGGAAAATGTTAATAGCAGCTTCTCCTCTAAGGCCTATGACCTCTCTATCGAACTATAGGGCCCAGAGCTCACTATGTAACTCAAGCTGGCATCACACTCAAAATCCTCCCAAGTTCTGGGAACTTAGCTGTGAACCATTATAGACTAAAAGGTTGTTTTATTGATATGAAATGTCATCTTCATGTTTAGATGATGCTCAGACAAAATCCCTATCTCCCTCAACCAATAATAATTACCTGAATTCTTGAAAATGTGCCAGCAGATTTATTAGTATAGGTGTTGCATGTAAATTTGATGTTCTTAACTTTTATTCATGTATGTGGTCAACATTTATCTTCCAAAAAATGACCTCAGTCCAAAACGTACCTCAGTGACATTTATTTTATACTTCAATCTCACTGCACCCTGTTCAAATTGCTGAAGCTGAGAAATGAATTTTGGGCAATACATTTGTTTCAAATACCTCATTCGTGCTCTCCCGAGGACTAGCTTTTCGTCTGAGGTGCCATGAAGTCTGAAGCATTTTCTTTGCCTATATTCTATTTTTCTTTGAGAATTTCAGACACTCTATTTTGATTGTACTCACCTTCCTCCCACTCTTCCAATACCCCTCCACCTCCCTTCCTCCCCAACTCTGTGTCCTTTGTGTCCTTTTATTCCTCTTTTCTCAACAAATCCAATTCGTGCTGCCCAAATATTTGTCAATATGTGCCCTTCTAACTGGAGGGTGAGTGACTTTTCAAGGACACTTTCAAAGTAAACTGAGGCACAATAACATTTTAAGGATTTTATTGGAGTCATGACTTGAGAAGCTCCAAATGAGAAACGGTAGAGATGACAGTGAAGGAACACCAAGGGGCTGGCTAGTCTTTCACAAGACAGTCAGTGAAGTCAAGCAGAAGAAACACTTGGTTCTACTTATACAGTTGCCTTATGTATTATTAGAAAGTCCCTATTCTGTAAGTGTAAGTTGGTTAGATATGTAAGGTACATTGGACTCACTCCTCCCCAACCCGATTCTTTAGAAAACATATGTCAAAATCAGCATTGGGTGTCTCAAACTGCATGGCTCTGTACCATATACCTTAGGTCTTCTCCTATACATACATAGAACAATTATATTATGCTGCGGTTAACTTGAGTTTTCAGTATGTCTGTCTGTCTGTCTGTCTGTCTGTCTGTCTGTCTGTCTCACTTATGGGACAATTTCGCCACATTTCACAGAATAGAACTTAAAACTAACAAATATTTGTGTTTACAACTACCTGTGGACATTTTAAACCATGGTGAATTGTGGATAATGAAACTACAGAAAGTAAGACTACAGATAAAGGGTGGTGGGTGCTACCACATGGAATTAAAACTAAACAAAACAAAAAAATCAAAATTAATTTATGCTTAGGTTTGCATCAAAATCATGCTTATAGCACACATAAAGCCTGACTATTGGTGGTTTGTCTGCTCAGAACTTCTTGGGGCCATGCTAATTTATAACAACAGTTTTAGCTTCAAGTACACTGGTAGTGTATGAACATCTACCATGCATTGGAATCTCCATCTTTCTCTTTATCTCTATAGTATCCCTCTTCTGCTTCTTTCTCTCATTTTATAGGCCATCCTCTTTCACACTTATGCAATAGATATGTGTTGGATTTCTGCTTGGTTTTTTTAAACTTATTTTGGAGATATTTTGAACATACTTCATATTTATTAAAAGTATTTTTATTGAAATAAAAATTTGCTTTTCTAAGGTATACTCTGATCACTGTTTCTTCTCCTTCTCCTTCTCCTTCTCTCAGATCTTCTCTACCTTCCCACCCTTCCAACTCTGTGTCTTTACAAACAGGCCAGTAAACAAACAAACCAGAGTAAAACAAAGCAAACAGAAAAATAGAATAAATAAAAGGGAAAATCACAGGAAACTCATACACATGCAGAGATATACACAAACAAACCCCATCAAACCACAAAATCAGATGCTACAAGGACAAGCAAAGTACAAGGAAGGTTTAAAAAACAATGACCAAGCAAAACGTTATGATATAAACATCTCCAAAAAATACCACTGACTTCGTTTTGTGTTGGCCATCTGCTCTCTTAAGTGTGGTTTGTATATTCAGTAAGACTCCATTGGAAAAAATAAATATTTCCCTTGGGAGCAGCTATTGAGGTTTACTTTTTAAAAGTGATTTCTAACCAGATAGAAATTGTCTCCATATCAATAAGCTCTCTCAAATCCAAATGTTCTCAAATCCAATTAACTCTAATTTTCATAAACTCCTTACTTCCTTTCTCATTAATTCTGTAACAGTCAGATGGTGAATTCTAATGTCTCTCATTCAGAAAGGGACAGACTTAATACAACTGTATAGAAATGCAAGGAATCATTCCTGACTTGACCACATCTGTTTCCTGAGATAAATTTATTCTGTGTTATTTTTTCCAAACCTCAAACTTCAGAAAGGGGAAGCAGAGCAGTTTCTCATTTTCCAACTACTTGTAATTACTGCAAGTTCACATCCTGTGTAATCATGAATACTTCTGGGGAAAGCATACAAAATGCCTGAGTGTCGAAGACAGACAGTGAAACTTCTGGAGKGAACAGCTGGTGAGAGGTTGAGTCTGAGTTCTCCCATGAGCAGAGTGCGCAGGCCCAGGAGCTACAGCACACAGGACAGGGCTGTGAGGACAGGTAGGAACTTTGGGTTGGAATCAAACCACTGGGAGAGGTTGTGCTCTAAATAGACACCCTGGGAAATGGATTCCCATCCTGTCTTTTCTGTTGACCACTTGCATAACTTGGTGAATCACATGCCCATTTGGAACCTCAGTTTACTTACCTGTCAAAAAGGAAAGCACCTTTGGGACCAGTGGAGATTTGAAGTGATAACTGAATATATGAAGTAAGCATAAGTTCTATGTGTTCTAAAGTGTACAGGTGTTTCTTACAGCATTGTTCATAGTGATAAAAAAAAATAGAAGGAACCAATATGACCATGAATATGCATCCAGTTTAATGAAATGCACTCATTGGATTTTTAATTACAGTTAAAAATCTAATTACATAACTGTAGCATTCTAACTACTGGAAGTGTATGATTCAGTGGCATCAGGTTCATTCATGTGTGTGAATGAATCCACTGAACAGCTGCTCTTCACCACCCCTCCCCCACCATTTTACTTTTCTACAAAACTGAGTAGTTGGGGTACCTCTTAAGTAGAACCACGCAGAATCTGACTTCTTTTACTTCATTTAAGATTTTGTTTTTGAGGTTTATCAGTGTTTGGGATATATGTCAGAATATAACATTTGCCTTTTATACTTAAGGTTATTATAATTAGTCAAAGATTAATAGGAATTCTAATTGGTTGGAATGATCATTTGTAAAGTGTTAGAATTTGTGTAAAATCATACAGAAAGAGGAGAGAGAACTGAAGAGAGGAGAACATAAAGGAAACTGAAACTGACAGCTTTATATTAATTGTTGGGGAGTCAGGAACATTTTGAATCATGCAAACTGTATTTCTTTTTAGTTGACATTGTTGTTATATGTTCTTTTAATAAATGGTCAATTTAAAAATACCAACAGGAAATAAATGCACATGATGTTAACAGGCTGGAGAGCATCAAATTGGCATCCAGTTCCTTACACGGAGCTTAGAAGAAAGCATGCAATATAGTTCTTGGATATGAGACCTGGAAAATCCAAGAAAGAAATGAAAACTGGAAGGGGACTGTGTTGATAGACTTAGCAACAAAGATCAGGTTGAAATCCCGGTTTCCCGACATCGGGACAGCTCTGGGAAGAGACACCTTGACCACACTTGCCCAGGACCACAGCCATTCCTAGGGGCAGACTTTGAACTCAGGAATGACAGCTAATGCTTCAGATGCAACCAACATTTGGCTTCCACTGCAGTGCCATCCCCACTTTCCCACTAGTAACAAGAATCTGGGTTCACTTTGGTACTGTTGACCTGGTGGAGCACTGTGTATTTCTTGAGTGGAGCTGTTAATATTACTAGGAGGAAAGAAAAGGCAAGACGAGGAGAATTAGCATCACATAGAGGGAAATACTGCAAGATCTTCAGCCCCGAAGACATAGCTCATGCACCTGCAAGCTCTGCAAACATCGATGAACAATAATTATATTTGCTACAGTGTATTAAACATGAGATGCAGCACGTACATGCTTTTTGAAACGTTCATTTAATGAAATGAACTTATTAGTCCTGGATTGCTAATGTATGAAATAGACTTAATAACATCTAGGAGATAAGACTCTTTGAAGGCTTAAGACCTTTGACATTCTAGTGCCTGAAAAAGCAATGTGACTTAAGCATTTACATTGATAGTTACTAAGCTGGTAGAAGAAGCAAAGAACACATTCCGGGTTAGGTGTTTTCTTTTTATATACTAGAAAGCACTTATTCAATAATTTAATGGAGAGAAAATGAACAGTGGAGGACTGGACAGCACAGCTTCAGTGTGATGTCCTGGGAGATGTCATAAAAGATTGTCCGACAGGGGAAGCAGAGGTACAAGAGGCAGAGTAAGGGCGTTGAAAGTAAAGGCTTGGGGATAGGCAGTGAGGTAAAGACACGCGCTGCAGGCAAATTCTGTTTGGATTGCTAATCTCCTAGCTGTGGAGTTCCTGAAAATGTTTGCAATTTTCCCCAATAGAATGTTTCTTGCTCATCATGGGTAGAGTGCAGGCTCTCCTATGCGCCCCCCCCCCAAAGCCAGATCCAATTTTGTTTGTAAAACAAGCCAGACCATGGTCATCCCACCCTGAATATCCCCAATTCTTATCTAAAAATAATAAAATAATAAAAAATAAAAAAAATTCATCTTTCTTCACTCCCTGAAGACCCTGGTGCCTGTGGGTGTCTGTGAGTCAAACCCTGGGGACTAACTAAGTCCAATGTCTCTTCTAGCATCCTCGGCACCATGCGTCTACAGCTTGGCACCAAGAGCGTTGGGTGGGACTGCTTCCCAAAGGACGTCATTATCCACAACAGAGAGAAAGCTGACCAATATGAAAAAGAAGATGACCTGCTGACTGGTGTGCCTAGCGAAGCCACGGTTCTTGGAGTGAGTCCATCTCATTAGAAGGAGAATGCTAGAGAGACATACTAAGAATGTGTCCAGACCACAAAGCTATAGTGAGTCTGGAAGCATCCTTGACTTGTTTTGGCTGATTCCACAAACAAACCAGATTGTGAAATGGAGTGGGAAACTATTTCCTCCTTGGGCTTTCATTTAAAATAGCTAAAGCCACTTGTGTTTTTCCACCAGAACACTGCATTGAGAAATTAGTGTCTGATCATTGTCTTTAGTGGAGATTTCTGACTTAAAGATATGATATTATTTGGTCTTATTAAATTAGGCCTTTTTACTTGGAGTTTTGTTTTTYAAACACTTTGAGATGATACCATCTAAACTGTTTTCATCTCTGTGTACACATGAGCACCTGTAAGACATCTAAGGATCAACATCATTATCCCTCATAGGCGGGATCCTACTCATCCTAGGGTTCTGAATACTTCCTGCTGAGACTCAGTCCCTACTCCTTCCCACCATCAGAAACCTTCCTGCTGGGAACCTTCCCTGCATCACAGGTACTGAGATGGAACACAGAGTCAAAGCCTGATGACCTTGGGCCTTGTTACTCTTGATGGTCTCTGACAACATAACTCTCTCTTGTTATTCTGTGGCTAAAAGCTGCTGGTTTCTGAAAATTAACTTCTGCTGGTAGCAACAGAAGCAAACTTAGTTAATGGGGTTGTTTTCTCTCTGGCCCGAGTTCCCTGGCCAGGTGAGAGGCTGAGTTATTAACTCTTTGTGAGCCAGAGAGAAAAGAAGAGGAAGAAAGGGAAAATTTAAACACACACATAGACACACAGACACACACTTTGGCTGGGCCCAACTACCTGTCTCAACAATTTCACAATATTCATGCATATTTACATATATACACATATACCTACACACATATGTATGTACATGCTTATAGACAAACATATATGTAAATGCATATATATACATATATACATACATACATACACACATACACATACACATATACATGAGCATGCATGCATTTGGTTGATGGAGCTGGATGGTCAGAGGCCCAGATGCCACACTTTATTATTTTTCTATGACCTTCTAATACCTTCTAAGGCGAAAGTTCTTTATGAAATTACCTAATAATAGATAAAATGTTACACAAGGGGAGAGTTAGTGAAAGATGTTGATACTGAGAGTTCAACGCAGTTTTTCATTCTATAAACTTATTATAAGTTCAAAGCTATAGTTTGCGCATGGCCTTTATCATAGTGCAGACTTGTGGCTTCATCCTTGGACCTGACCTATGATGAATGCTTTTTCTTGATCACAAATTCATTTCAGGCCTGCTTTCTTATCCTAGTGCAATTAGCCTGTGACACATGAAGGTTTACAGAGCTGTATTTGTATCTTTAGTCTATAGAGGGCTTGGGATTACTTGTATCAATTTAAGAGTTAAAATCATTATCAGAGATTGTGAAACCATCAATTCATCTACACAACATTACTATATGAAGGTACATCTTCATATTGATCTTCAGGAAATTTGCCCAATGGGGTGGGCTAATGGCCAGGAATTATTAAGCTAAGTGTGACATATCAGCAACAAGAAGCAATCCTGCAATGAAGTTTCTAAGAACACTGCATCTCAGAGCTCACCCATCCCAGGCCATGTAAAATGGTGGGCCATCTCCAGAAAACTCACTTGTATACCACAGTCTTTCCTAGATGGCTCCTGACACCATCCTAAACGTTTCTTCTGCAATTCAGAGTCCATTGACACCATTCTACTCTCTTAAAATATGTTTGATTGAAATAGAATTAAAACTTCTATTCAAATAGTTGGGCAAGGTAGCCTAAGAATCTCCAATATAGATAATTAATGTAGCCTTTTGGTTGCTTCTTGGGGTTTAGGGGAGTGTTCTTATAGCTGAAGACACTACACATTCAAATGATTCAAGCTGTATATGAAAATCTCTTTCTTTTTAGTGTATCTTCCACAGTTCCAGAAAATCCTATGCCAAGGAAAGAAAATGATTAAATAGTTCTACACAACTACAACACCCACAAACCACAACACTTACCAGCATAGCAAGCCATGTGTAGAGGTGAAATGTGACACTCACATGTCAATGGCAACTAACAACTGCCTATTTGCACTTAAGGCCTACTCAGCAGGAGGGCAATCATGCTTAGTGCTAGAAACCTAGCCAGACTCCTGTGGCTAATGAAGTCAAGAAACTTAGAAATAATTCACTACAGCCACTTTGCTAGACCAGCATAGCTCATTACTACATCTTAAATCTTAACTGTTGAACTCTATCCCTTTTCTTTTCTCAAATGCCTTTCTTTGTTTAGCCAACAGCACATTGTTTTCTGAAAATACTCCTCCAGCAATTCTTGCCCCAGATCATTGAAAAGACAATTAGAATTGTCTTTTTGTTTCTTGGGACTCTGAGTTCAATCAGTCTTTTAGCTTTCTTCTCTCCCCTGGAATCTCCTTTCAGAAACTCATGTCATGCTACTAGGTGACTATTTCACTATCTTCATACTAAGATCTTAGTCCTTATATCACTACCAGTGCTTCCAATAGACAGACAGACAGACAGACAGACAGACAGACAGACAGACAGGCAGACAGACAGACAGATAGATAGATAGACAGATGATAAAATTATATATATATATAAATATATATATATATAAAATCATGTTTGCCTACTAATTATATTCCTCATTCCTTCCCACCCTCTTGCTGGTTTTCTTTCTCATTCAAATAGTCTCCTATTTTATCATGTGTGTGTATGTGTGCATACATATAGTACACAGCTAAATATGTATATGAAAGAAAGCATGACATTTGTCTTTTTCCTTCCATTGTTTTCTCTTATCTCCTACCTTTTGGACCACTTTCTCTCCTCCCATTTCCTCTTCCATTCTCACATTCTATGAATATATGCATATATTTTTATTGAATATACTCTTCATTTACATTTCAAAGGTTATACCCTTTCCTGGTTTCCCCCCTCCTGGAAAAGCCCCAACCCATCCTCCCACCCCCTGCCTCCAAGAATATGCCCCTCCACCTAACCCACTCCCACCTACCTCTTAATCATTTCTTTTCCTTGCCACCTCGATTTCCCCATGTTAGGGTATCTATTGAGCCTTCCTAGGACCAAGGACCTCTCCTCCCACTGATGCCTGACAAGGCATTCCTCTGCCACTCTTTTGGCTGGAACCATGTGTACCCCTTGGTTGATGGCTTAGTCCCTAGGAGCCCTGGAGCGTCTGATTGGCTGACATCATTGTTCTTCCTATGGGGCTGCAAAACCCTTCAGCTCCTCCAGTCTGCCTTCCAACTCCTCCATTGAGGACCCCACACTCAGTTCAATGGTTGGCTGCTAGCATCTGCCTCTGAATCTCTAAGGCTCTGGTAGGGCCCCTCTGGAGACAACCATAACAGGCTCCTTTCCACATGTACTTCTTGTCATCCATAATAGTGTCAGGGTTTGGTGACTGTTTATAGGATGAACCCCCAGGTAGGACAGTCTCTGGATGGCCTTTCCTTCAGTCTCTGCTCCACACTTTATCTCCATAATTGCTCTTGTGAGTATTTTGTTCCCTTTCTCAGAAAAAACAAAGCACCTCCATCCCTTTGGCCTTCCTTCTTGAGCTTCCTGTGGTCTATGAATCGTAACTTATTTCTTTTGAGCTTTTGGGCTAATATCCACTTATCAGTGAGTGCATACCATATGTGTTCTTTGTGATTGGGTTACCTCACTCAGGATGACACTTTGTAGTTCCATCCATTTGCCTAAGAATTTCATGAATTCATTGTTTTTAATAGCTAAATAATACTCTATTGTGTATATATACCACAATTTCTGTATCCATTCCTCTGTTGAAGGACATTTGGATTCTTTCCAGATTCTGGCAATTATAAATAAGGCTGCCATGAACATAGTGGAGCATGTGTCCTTATTACATTTTGGAGCATCTTCTGGGTATATTCCCAGGAGTCTAAATGTACATTTTACGTATTAGAAGAAACAAAATATATATCTTTCTGAGCCTGTCTTAACTTTCTTAGTATGATGTTCCTTAGTTCCACCCATTTCACTATATATGGCATTATTTTCTTCATTATTGTTTAATAAAATTTCATCGTATGTAAAAACCACATTTCCTTTTTCTACCTATCAGCTGATAGACATCTAAGTTGTTTCATGCCTTGGCTATTGTTTAGCAGTGAGCTTAGATGTGCAGGCCTCTCTGTGGTATGCTGACTTTGATTTCCTTAGGGAAATACCCAAGAATCATCATCTGGAGCATATACTGGTTCTACTTAAGTTTTGGTTTTGTGAGGAACCAGTGTTGATTTCCACAGTGGCCACACTGTTTTGCATTACCATTTGATAGTTCCTCTTTTCTCGCATCCTCAACAGATCTGTTGTCCTTTGTTTTCTGGATAATAACCAGTCTGACTGGGATGAAAAGGAATATGAAATCTGTTTTTATTTACATTACCCTAACTAGATATTAGGATGTTTAATGATTTCTTTAATGTTTGTTGGTTATATGTATTTCTTCTTTTGAACTGTTTATTCCCTTCTCTAGCCTACTTACTGGTTGATTTGGTTTTCTTAATATTTAAGCTTTGAGGTTCCTCATAGGATATATAGGWGKCAATRGCTTTCTCTCATTTTTCAGWCTGTCACTTCACTCTCATGCTTGTTTTCACTTCTAGAGATTTCYTTTTCATCACTTGCCATGCTGTCAACTCTTCCCATTGTTATCTGAATTATCGGGCTTCTTTGCATGAAATTCTYGCATCTTGAAGGTTTCCTGGTGTTTGRCTCTATAAGTTCCCAAGCCTCAGACCTTACCTTAAGGAATCTGATCTATTTTGAATTACTTTTGTACAGGTGAGAGATGGGGATCTAGCTTAATTCTTTGACATGTGGCTTTCCCCAGCACCATTTGTTGAGGACACTTTGTTAAATATTAGTGGCTCTATTCATATGAGTTCTCTTCTGGATCTTCTTTGCTGTTCTAACATCTCCCACCAACTTCATCACAAAGCTCTACCCTTGATGGACCCATCCGCGATCACATGTTCTAATAATACTTTATCCCAGTTGCCATGGAACTTGACTTTACATGGTGCCTGTAAGATATAAGAATCTACCAGAGTGGCTTTCATTTGCTTCCTGCCTGCCTCTTGGTACATGGGTACTCAATGAGGAATTGTGGTATAGATGAGTTATCTTAATTGGGGTAGTTTTGCCTGTGCGTTAATTACAATATATATTCAGAAGTGAACAAAAGTATGAATTCTCTTTCAAACGGGAGAGGTCAAACAATATTCCACTTTTGACATTTGTACAAGTTTGTACAATTCAACTCCCTCATGTTTCTCTCCTGTTACAAAGATGTGATGAACACTGCTTAGAATGTAGACGCCCTTAAACAAATGTAAACTACTTTGACAGCTGCCACCATAAAAATCACAATGATTCTCTTTTTTTCTAYATTCTTTGTTTACATTCCAAAGGCTTTCCCCTTTCCCAGTTCCCCCCTCACSATATGTCCCATAAGTCCTCTTCCCTCCGCCCATTCCTCCAATCACACCCCCCACCATTTCTCTGTTCTGATACTCTCCTACAAAACTGGATCCAGTCTTTTCGGGCCCAGGGTCCTCTCCTTCCTTCTTCTTGGGAATTTTTTGATTTGCTAAATGTGCCTTGAGTATTCAGAGCTTCTGGATTCATTAATATCCACTTATCGGTGACTGCATTTCGTGTGTATTCTTTTGTGATTGTGTTAGCTCACTTAGGATGATATTTTCCAGATCCAACCATTTGCCTACAAATTGCATGAATACATTATTTTTAATTGCTGAGTAGTATTCCATTGTATAAATATACCACATTTTCTGTATCCATTCCTCCACTGAGGGACATCTGGGCTCTTTCCAACTT
>BDUI01010009.1:13238-24048 GCA_002335545.1 Apodemus speciosus | reverse complement strand
TGTGTGTGTGGTGTGTGTGTGCGGTGTGTGTGTGGTATGTGTGTGGCGTGTGTGTGTGTGGTGTGTGTGTGGTATATATGTGTGTGTGCGGTGTGTGTGTGTGTGGTGTGTGGTGTGTGTGTGTGGTGTGTGTTTGTGTGTGTGTGGTGTGTGTGTGTGTGTGTGCGGTGTGTGTGTGGTATGTGTGTGTATGTGGTGTGTGTTTGTGTGTATGGTGTGTGTGTGTTTGTGTGTGTGTGGTGTGTGTGTGGGGGGGTGTGGATGCATGTTTGCACCTGATGTGCACGTGGAGGCCAGAGATAGATGTCAGTACCTCTCTCCACCTTAGTTTCTGAGATGTGGCCTTTCCGTGAACCCAGAACTGACAGGGAGCCCTTGGGACCCTCTTGTCCCCCCTCCTAAGCACTGCTATTCCAGRTGTGCTCTGCCACCTTGGGCGCTGAGGGTTTGAACTCAGGTGCTTGAGTTTGTGAAGTCAGCCATCTCCCCAGACCCTTTATTTTACTTTACGTTTAATTCGAGGTGGGGGAGGGCATTTGGGTACAGACATGCACCCATGTGGCACTCAAAGAACAATCGGCGGAAGTGAGTTTTCTCTGGAGATCAAGTTTGGGTTGGCAGGCTTGGTTGCCAGTGCCTTTATCCTCTGGACCATCTCCCCAGCCCCGCTGTTGAATCTTATTTTATTTTATCTTACTCAGGACCTTGGTAGAGCCCAGTCTTCCTCAGAAGTCACTCTGAAGCTCAAGATGGCCTTGAACTCACAATGCTGCCTTTGCTTCTCAGCCCTCTGGCTGCTGGGATTTTGAGCATGCACAACCACACCCAGCTCAATTTTGACTCTTTTGTTCTCTGCTGCCTTTTTCCTCCCTGGGACATATTTTGAGAATTTTAAAACAAAAAGATTAATTAATTTGTTAGTATAATATATATGCATACATTCACATATACACATACATCACATACATATACACGCATATACATTGTGTATGTGCATGTGTTGTGTGTCTGTGTGTATGGTGTGCATGAAGATGTCAGATGACAACTTGTGGGGGTCAGTTTTTTTCTTCTATGTGAATCTTTAGGATTGAAAGGCCTTTATCTTTGGGCCTTTCCCTCTAAACCCCTAGGTATCACAATGTCTAGAACATTGTCATCAGCGGGGGAACAAACAAGCTTTCAAAGTCTAAGGCCATAGGAGAGGGGCATTTCAGATCCAAACCACAACACAGAGAAAGAGACTGCCAAGGAAGGGAGACCGAGAGATCACCAGGGCTTCAGGGCTTCCCCATCCCTGGTAGGAACCGACTCTGAGGTAGCTGGGGAAGACTGTCTGCAGTTCTCCCCCCCCCCCCGAAAGCAGCGTCCCCCAGCAAAGCCAAGGCGGCAGATGCTGCAGAGATAGACAAAGAAAGGAAGGTGGGTGGATACTCAGCCAGGGCAGTGTTACCAGTCATCCTAAGTTTCAAAAAAACACTTAAAGCCGGGGCTGCTCAGGGACCGAGATTGAGTGGCATGCGTTCATGAAGCCAGCCTAGTCCAAGGGAAGCTCTCTGCACTGAGACGGGAGGGGGACACCCCATCCCTGCACCTCCCTGGCCTTCCTCAGTCCCCTTCACCACCACCCCCAGCTATGGCTCCTCAAACCAGGAGAGGCTGCGGGCCCTCTCAAGGCACTCTCCTAGACACTGATTTGCCTGCGGGGGTCCGGGGGCTGCTCTCTGCCTTAGAAAGTCCAGACAGACAGAAGAGCAGACTCTCCCTGGAAGGAAGGAGCAGTCTAACTGGTGCTTGGCCAGCCCCAAACCCCAGCTGATGAAATATTAATTTGGCAGGAAGGTGGAAGACCGGCTGAGCACACACCCTTGGGGCTCTGGGGTGGCAGAGCTGGTAGTCGCAGCCATAGCCCTCTGTCTTACCCACTCCCAACCTTTGTTCTATAAGGATCACACACACACACACACACACACACACACACACAACACAGGCAAGGAAACCTGGGGGAAGGAGGAGGGGTGGGGAGAAGGACGGACACAGCCTCTAGTAAGACTGGCAGCCACAGACGGCCACATATACTCACGGACCTGCATCCCAGACTCACGAGCTCACAAGAAATACATGCAGATGCACAGATCGCTCTCTCATTCCTGTGTGAGTGTGTGTGTGTGTGTGTGTGTGTGTGTGTGTGTTACCAGCATGTATGTATGTGCACCATGTGTATGGTACCCGGGGAAGTTAAAAGAGGGTTTTGGGAGCCAGGCTTGGTAATGCACACCTTCAATCCCAGCACTTGAGAGGCAGAGGCAGGCAGATCTTTGGGGTTCAAGGCCAGCCTACATAGTGAGTTCCAGGCCAGTCAGGGCTACACAGTGAGACCCCATTTGAAAAACTAAATTTAAAAAAGAAAGAAGGAAGGAAGGAAGGAAAGGAAGGAAAATACAGAGAAGTTAACAGATCCTCTGAAACTGGAGTTACAGATGGTGTGTATGTGTGTGTGTGTGTGTGTGTGTGTGTGTGGTGTGCATGCCTTGTAGATGCTGCAAATAGAACCTGGTCCACTGCTAGGGGAAGCAGTGCTCTTTACTGGAGCCATCTCTCCAAACCTCCAAAAAGTTTCTTAAATTCTACGCTGACTCTCCTCACCGGAGCCCCGCCCCTTCTAGACAGTTGTGACTTGTCTAACACTCCCTGTGGAGAGAGCTCTGGGGAGCCGCTTCCGGGGTGGCAGGGGGTGGGGCTGAAGCAGGAGCATCCAATACTCCTGGATTACACTAGGGAATACTCTCCGGGATCCCTTCATGGCTGTGGCCAAGCTTTTCCCATTGCGCATGCCCAGGAAGACGCAGCCGTCTCTTAGGACAGTTGCTGGTGCAGACAGGCAGCTCAAGGTTACACACGAAGTAACTAAATAGTGACTTGAACCCGGGATTCCCATGACTTCCAGCCTAGACATATCAAACACCCAGCTGTCTCATTCACAGGCTCCTTTATCCAGCCAGGCCTGGTGTCTCGGGAGCTTGAGGCAGAGGCAGGAAGATTGCTGTGAGTTTGAGGCCAGCCTGGGACACGTATCCTATCCCATCTCAGAGGACCACAGCTGCGGATAAAGCTTGGTTGGTAGAGCGCTGGCCCGTCTATCACTCGGTAAGCCCTGGGTTCCAACCCCAGCCCAGCATAAATCAGGGAGAGTCCTTGGTGAACACCCAAAATCCCGGGACTCTGGGGGTGGAGGATTCAAGGTCATCCTTAGTTGCACAGTGATACTCCAGCCAGGAGTACATGAGACCCTACCAAAAAAAGAAGAAATGGAGAGAAGAGAAGAAGTGGGCAGGATTTAAAACAAAAAAACAAAAAACAAGATTTCTCTCCCCAGTGGGTTCTAGTTTTAACCTACCCAGCCTGGTCCAGCCACAGGACATAACGTCAAGGACATCTTTGGAGGTTTCCCCTAGCTCTCTAGCTACACCGAGGCTTCAGGGAAAGTGCTTATAAGGACTCTAGATGTCCGAGGACCATACCCAATTCCGAATTAAAGACTGCCTTTGCTCTTAGGCAGAGCTGGGAACAAACACGACCTGCCCCCTGCTGGTATCCGTATCCGCAGCACCAGGTACAGTACTCCAGGCCTGCAGAGGGCGCTGTGAGCCGCGCTCTCCGGGATGCTCTAGCCGCCAGGCGAGCCAGGAGGCTGCCTCTATGGTTGTGCGCTGTCCAGCATTTCAGCAATCGGCAGCGGCGCTTGCAGGAAGACGGGGGCGCGGGGCCGTGGGGAGGCCACAGAGCAGCCTTGCCTAGCAGAAGACCCGGGACAAACGGGACCTTGAGGCCCGGCTCCAGCATCCAGAAGACTGCAGAGGTCAGGGGGGAGGTAAGAGCCTCTGATGGGCGGGGGTGTTTCTTAGAGGGGCTGGGCAGGGTTGGACCTCAGGCCTCCCCAGCTGGGGGCCCAGATGTGCAGAGGAGAGGTGTTGAGGGGTTGATTGCTGGAGTTATCTGTCAGCGAGGGGTCAGGCGAGGTGGAATTAGAGATAGAGAATGCTTGTCTTTTCGCCTAGAGTGATGGAGAAAGTGTGAATTCAAGGGTCAAGGGGAATACTCTCCTGGACATGAATTGACCATGGTCCAGCCTGAGTATGCCAAGCAGGCCATCATCCAGTCACCCTTCCCCCCAACTTAGGAGAAGCACCTGCTCCCCAGGGATAGGATACCCAGATTCGGGTACACTGTAGACACCCATCACTTGCAGAGGTGGAGAGAGCAGCCACCACCACCCCCAACCTGGATGCTGGGCCTCTGTCCAGCAGGGGGTACCTGCATAAGGGACAGTCTGGCCTTTTTCCCGGCTACCCAATTCCCCGGGGGAGGCAGGAGCTGGCAGTGAGAATTGGGTCTCTCACAAACTGGCGTTTATTCTCACACTGGGAAGAGGGTGGAGGGTGCAGATGGGAAAATAGCCACCGGCAGTTTGGAAGGACATTCTGCAAGAATTTTTAAGGCCCGGGGTAGGTCTAGCCTTGTGGTAGATTTCTGAGAGAGCACTGCGAAGAAAGACGCAGCCTCTGGCTCGCCAGCGTCTCCCACTTTCTTTCAAGGGCTCCTGCCTGGACACTGAGGCCTCCTGCTGTTCTTGTTTCTGACAGCTGGTTCTCAGAAGGACAGATCAGGGAGATCCAGAAAAAGGCCTCTCAGGTCAGATGTGGCACTCCAGTGTCTGTGTTCTATCCCAGCCATAACTTCTCAGTCCCCAGACACCCCTCCACTCACCCGCTCCTGGCACGATCACAGCTTGCCTGGCCTTGTGTCCTGTATCCAGAGCAAAGGGCAAGGGTCCTTCCCTGAACTCAGAGGGTCGTCTTAAGGTCACGACCTGGGCTGGCACCAAATTCTTCACCCCCAAACCAGAAATAGAACTATGTTGACTAGGAAATTACTCCCACAGAATACTAGTTTTGGGATTCCTAAACTTTATACCCTATCGCACACTCCTGTGTGGGGTGGAGGAGGAATCCTGGAAGGATGACTAAAAGAGAGAGCATCGGGTTTTCAGAGGTGAGTGGTGGGTGGTTTGCGAGGCGCGGCCTCTGAAGTCAGGACAGAGGGACTCAGACAGAGGTTTTTGGACTTCGGGTAAGCCACTGAACCTTTCTGAGCTTGCCCCCTGCTGTGTGAACAGGTGGAATGTTAACAATCTCTTTTGTTGTTGAGGGTGACTCGGGGGCACTTGCTGAGAGAGTGGGCAGAATCTTTTGTGGTCGAACTACTGGGATAATCTATATAATGAGTGGGAACTATTTAAACAGTGGAGTGTGTGTTAGGCCAGTGAGATGGCTCAGTGTGTAAAAGCACTTGCTGCCAAGCCCGACAGTCTAAGTTTGGTCCCTGGATCCCACATCATGGGAGAAGAAAACCAAATCCCACATGTTGCGTCCTCTGACCATGTCCACGTGTGCACTGTCACTCACATCTGTCCCAACACAAATAAATAAATGTGAACGAGCTGGATGCTGGTGGAGCCGGGTGATGGTGGCACATGCTTTTAGTCCCAGCACTCGGGAGGCAGAGGCGGGTGGATCTCTGAGTTCAAAACCAGCCTGGTCTAAAGAGGGAGTTCCAGGACAGCCAAAGACACACAGAGAAACTCTGTTTATTATATATATTTATATATTATACTATTATACTCTCTCTGCATATATATGTATATATATTATACTATTATACTAAAGACCCTAGATGAATGTTAGTAAATAGATTACAAGTAGCATTCCCCACAGAAATACCTAGAGGTGTTTGAAGTATGTCTCTTGATTCCCAAAGGACATCTCCTTTGAGAACCAAGTTAGCTGAGACTATCGCACCAGGCACCACAATTGGCTTATGACTACAATGGACCCAGCTGGTCCTCACCCATGCCTCCCAAGGAAGATCTCATTAGTCCTTTTCAGAGCTGAGACAGGAGGCTAGACTGACTTCCCCAAGGTCACAAAGCCACTTAGCTCTCTCTCTTCCCTGGAACAGACGTATATTGCTGACAACCTGTCCTGACATCTTGCTGTCTAGGTCTGGATGAGGGTGGGGATCCTGACTTGTGACGTCAGCTTACAGGTGTGGAGTGTGATGCATACACGGTGAAGTAGGGAGGCGAGTGGCCCAAGGTCACTAGGACATGTGTTGGTAGAAGGGGATCTGAACTGGCATCTGTGCGTCCCTACTGCAACCTGCCCCTCCCCGTGATCRCGCCTCCAGGAGCAGGCCTATCTGGTCACTGTCACACCTTCACCCCGCCTCCTCTTCCCAGCAGGCTCTTGCTGACCTCAGGAAGCCGGTGGCTGCCTGTTCCCTTCTGAGTGGTTAGCTCTCACCCCCTCACACAGCCCATGGCCGCAGCAGCTGTCAGCCCTGTTGGAGTCGGCCTCCCTTCGGACTCCATCTTTTCCTCTGCCCACATATTCTTCACTCCAAGGCCAACGCCACGGCTTCCCCAACTCTTATGAGGGAGGAGAAGGCAGGTTCGCTCTTTTTTTTTGTTTTCTTGCAATGCTAGGGGTGGAACCCAGGCCTTGCACATGCTAGGAAAGCACTTTCCCACTGAACAACATTCCCCAGCCTCAGTCTCTTCCTTAACCTGCACTTCGAGCCATTCACACAACCATGGCCCTACACACACACACACACACACACACACACACACACACACACACGTCAGCTGGGGGTAGGGTGGGTATCAGGGTGACATATGCCTCTAATCCCAGTTCTCAGGAGGTAGAGGCAGGTGGATCTCGGAGTTCAAGGCCAGCCTGGACTACAGAGCGAGTTTTGGAACAGTCAGGGCTGCACAGAGAAACCCTGTCTTGAAAAATAACAAACAGTGTCTTCCCTTTGCAGAGGATCCAAACAAAAGTTAGAAGTGTGAATATGGTTTTGCCAAGGTCTTGGTGTAACCTAAGCCCACGGTCTCTGGGGCCCAGAGTGGATTCTAGAACACTCTGCTGCCCTCAGCTCTCCCTCCGTGCTGCCCTTGGCGACCTTCTCCCAGAGCCCTGTGGACTAGCAGAAACAGGGGTAACAGGAAGGAGAAAAAATAACCTGAAGGGCTAGAGATGTGAGTCCAAGGGCATTTCTGAGGCCAGCTCCAATCCTGACTTCCTGTATGACCTTCAACAAGTCCCCAGTGCCCCCGTGTGTAATAGAGTCTCACAAGATGGCCATCCAAAGTTCCCATCGGTATCAGGATTTCTAAGAGCTCTGTACTCTCTAAATCTGCATGTCAAGCCAGACCTGATAGTGAAGGTCTGTGATCCCAACTGCTTGGGAGGCTGAGGGAGGCAGATTTTGAGGTCAAGGTAAATCTTGGCAACAGAAAGAGCTCAACACCATCTTGGACAACTTAGCAAGAGCCTGTGTCAAAATAAAAAGACAACTAGGTATACAGTTCAGTGGTAGATGATTTTCTTACTAAATAAACCAGGGTTCAATCCCTTCTAATGCACACACACACACACACACACACACACACACACACACACACACACACCATGTCAGGAAGTCTGTGAGTCCATCAGCAGAAGTGGAAATCCCTGCCAGTGTTTCAAGGTCTGATTTATCGGCTGCTGCAGCTGAGATTTCAAAATCTGCCCATCCCTCCCAAAAACTGAATCAGCTTCCAAAAGAGAAAATAACACCAGGATCCAAGATACCACAGTGAGCTAAGATGAGGCGCACCTCTAACCTGGGTTTAGAGTGACCTCTAGGATACCAAAAATGCCTTCCTGATTCCTACCCAGAATGGCACATCAGAGCCAGGAAGGCCCCCAGCACTGGGCACACAGGACAGAAGCAACAGGAGATGCTGGCTGAGAATGATTTGGGGAATTGGGGAGAAAAGGGAATTTTGTAGTTGAATTCTGCTGGGGGAAGGCTGGGCCTGAACAGGAGCGTCAGGAGTTGTTACARCAGCGAATACAAGTCAGGGAGATAGGAGGAAAAAGAGACCTGCTTGGTTCTGAAACCTTGGYCCAGAGAAGGGTCAGGAAGCTGRGGTGGGGAGGGGTGTTAATGAAGAGAAAGGGGGTCAGAGATAGGGACCTGCTGAGAAGCCATAGGTTCACGGAGGTGACCCTGAAGGACAGATGTAACCTGTAAATGAGAAGTTAGGTGTCAGAGGGAGTTTGACCCTAACATGGAGGGTAAAGAAGGGGTCAGGGGCTGGGGCAGTGGTTCTCAACGTTTCTAATGCTGCGACCTCTTAATACAGCTCCCCATATTGTGGTGACCCCAATCATAAAGTTATTTTTGTTGCTACTTCATAAGAGCGATTTTGTTCCTGTTATGAATAGTAATGTCTGATATGCAGATGGTCTTGGGTGACCCCTGCAAAAGGGTCATTTGACACGCCTAAAGGGTTGCGACCCTCAGGTTGAGAACCACTGGGCCAAGAGACTCTGGTAAAAATGCCAAGCAAGGCGGTGCTCCCTTGTGATCCCAGCTCTAGGGAGGCAGAAACGGACAGATCTCTGGGACTTTTTGCCAAGCCTAGATCAACTAGAAGCCCCAGGTAAAAAGAGGAGACCCTGCCTCAGGAAATGAGGTGGAGAGGGCTGGCTAGATAGTTCAGTGGGCCAAGGCACTTGCCGCCACGTCACCTGATGCTGGAGTTTGATGCTGGAGATTCACATGGCAGGAGAGTCAAGTCCCACAAGCTGTTCTCTGACTGCCATAAATGTGCTATGGCATACACACACACAAATACACACATACATACACATATACTATTCACACACAAATATACACACATACATACATACACACATACCCATACACACACACACATATATATATACACACACATACACACATACATACACATACACACATACACATGCATACACACATACATACACATACACACATATATACACACATATACACACATACACATACATACACACATACACACATATATACACACATACACACGTATATACACATATACATACATACACACACACACACACACACACAGAGGTGAGGAGATCAGAGAGAAAGTAAGAGGTCTAGGGTCCTTTGATAGGAAGAAATTCATTGCCAGCAATCACACTGCAGGCTGGTCCAGCCTTGTTCCTCATGTGGTGAAATCTGTGTTTCTTGTTCCTCCCCTCTTTTCTTGTTCGTGGGCATCGGAAGACGACAGTTCCACCTGCAGCCCAGCTCTCTTAACCTCGTGTCATCCAAAACGGGGTTCTCATGGGGATTTGGACACATGATGGAGGTCTGGGCCGACCCGCTGGACTTGCAGAAAGGCCCTTCCATGGCTGTGTAGACCCTGGCCCCAGAACAGCCCGCCAACCCCTGGGGATCCCACCGTCTTGAAATCCGCCAGCCTACAGCACCGTTTCCTCAGCAGGCAGGCTAGCGTCCGCCTCCCTCTGCCACCCTCCCCCTGGCCTCCTGCCCACTGCAGAGGTTGCTGCCAGCTGAGGCTGGCAGACAGAGCCCGGATCCCTCAGCATCTGCTGGGGCCTCTGAAAGCTAGAAGAAGCTCCCTGATCCCGGAATGCAGACAGCTTCTTCATTTGGGGTGGGGGCGGGGGTCCCTTCTTACCCACAATTTCCCAGACTTACCCAGGACAGAGACAGGCAGGCAAAACCAACTTGTATGGAATTCTTTCTTACGTGGGGTCTCAGTTTGTGCCACAGGCTAGCCTAGGCTGAACTTACATTTTTGGCTAGCCTCTGACAGGTGAATAACACCACACCTAGCATGTGTTGAATCTTTTTGCTTTTACAAATGACCTGTTTTCAAGCTGCACACGGGTAATCACAGGAACGTAGCTCAGTGAGAACACTTGCCTAGCATGCTCAAGGCTCTGGGTTCTATCATCAATGCCCCTTCTTAAAAAGAAAAAGCGGGGAGGAAGGAAGGAGCCGAGTGTGGTGGGACCTTCCTTTAGTCCCAGCACTCGGGAGGCAGAGGCAGGCTGGATCTCTGAGTTTGAGGCCAACCTGGTCTACAGAGCGAGTTCCAGGACAGCCAGGGCTACGTAGTAAGAACCTGACTCCTAGACACATAAACGGATAATTAAATAAGAACTCGGCTACACATGTTGGCTCATGCTTGTAATCCCAGCCTTTGGAAGGCTGAAGCAGAAGGATTGCTGGGAGTTTGAGACCAGTTTGGGCTGCATCATGAGTTTCTGGACAATCTAAGCTATATAAGACCATGCCAGAAAGAAGGGGGGACAGGGAGGGAGGAACAGAAGGCCTGGGGGAGAGGGACCAGTGAGATGGCTCAGTGAGTAAGGGCACTTGCCACCAAGCCTGACAACTTGAGTTTGATCCCCAGAACCTCTGCAAAGTAGAGAGAACTGGTTCCTAAAAGAACTGCTGTGGTATTCACACATACACCATGGTATGCATATGTGCACACCCATGTGCACACCCACGTGCACGCCCATGTGCACACCCAGGCACACAGGGACCCATGTAGTGATAATGAAATTAATTTAATTTTCTTTTTCAGACAGGATTTCTTTGTGTAGCCCTGGCTGTCCTGGAACTCACTCTGTAGACCAGGCTGGACTCCAATTCAAGAAATCCCCTGCCTCTGCTTCCCTAGTGCTGGGATTAAAGGTGTGTGCTGCCACCGCCACTACCACCTGGCAATTTTAAAATTTTTTTACAAAGTCAGATGTATAGCATAATGTACCTGCCTAGTGTCCCCCAGTGAGGGGCTGGGGGCGTGGCTCAGTGGTAGAGCCCCTGCCTAGAATCACCCAGTGAGGGGCTGGGGGCGTGGCTCAGTGGTAGAGCCCCT
>BDUI01010007.1:22356-49310 GCA_002335545.1 Apodemus speciosus | reverse complement strand
AATTTAGGTGAAAGGACTGAACTATAGGTACCGATGACAAAGAGATAATATTAACAAGATCTGTAAAGAAATTTGAAAGGAAATAATTTCCATTTTTAACACCCGGGAGTCTTTGTCAACTTTTCTCTTAATGTAAATATGTTTTGAGAAAAAAAAATCTGCCTTGTTTTTTTATTTTCATGTAAGTAAACATGATTATCAACAATAGTGTTGTGCTTAAATAAAATATGGACTTAACAAGCAGAAGATACTATCTAACATTGAGGAATCATTGACATCCTATGGTGACACATTATTAAGACAAGATGAAAAACAGCATGTACTCTGTTTTGTGAGCTAAAGTGCCAAAGACATGAGACACTCTGCTCAAAAGGACTCTTTCTTGATATAATGCATTTCCATTTCCTTTATTTCTTTCAATATCCTTCAAAGAGCATGTATTGTTCTAGTAAAATACAATACTTAGATACTTAAATTCAAGTTCTTTTACTAAATAATTTCACTAATATCCATCATGTTTATAATTTTAGGCAAATCTTTCATCACCATCCTCTACAGCATCTGAGAGTCAACTGGTATGTACCTGCTTTAAACCTTCTAATTTCTCAAGAAATCTCCACTGAATGACAATAAAGAGAGAATAAGTTTGCTCACTTGTCTATCAAAATTTATTGTGATTTTAGTAATGCTACATGATGGTTGCATTTTAGGTGGCAAACACATAAGACAATTTATAGACTGTAATTATCATAAACTCTGAACAATAGTGTTACAAGAGATCAAAYTGAGTCAGAAAAAAATGTGATTTGAATTTTGAGAGATCATGCCTTGATGAGAAGAACCCAAACCGTTTAAGGAGATCAAAAAAGATAATATGAGGTAGATATGTGTGGATTCAAGAGATGATTAAACATGAGAATTAGCATGTAAGTGGTCTAAATCTATGCTAAACAATTGAAATATATTGTGAATGACAAATGTAATCCACACATGAAATTCTAAAAAATATTACTTAAATTATTTTAAGATTAAAACAAACTTACATAATTTTTCCCTCCTTGCGTTCTCTCAAGTCTTCCCATGTACCATCCCCCCAGCTCTTTCAAATTCATGGTCTTTAATTGTAGTCACTCTATTAAGAAGTAAATGAAACAAATGGACTAATTTCAATAATTGGATKTAAATGCTAGATAAACATTGTTTCAGTAGATTGTTGATACATTTGTACATTCTTTAGGAAGGCAAAGTGTTTGAAAGCTAAGACATCTATCAGCCCTCAAATCAACTATTTAACCATAGCATATGATTTGAAAGGCTGGTGGTTTCAGCTCTTGAAGGACTCAGAAGTGCTAGAACTGGGCATTACAGATCTAACTTCTAGAACATGTCATTTTAACCCATGCCTGGCAAATCACAATCCCAGYGCAGGCAAAARGAACAGTAGTAGGTCTAGGCTAATGCTGATACCTACAGAAGTTGAGACTGGTTTGGGCTACATTTCACAGCTATCAGACTCACCTAGGAACCCTACTTGGATGCTCACAGCCTCTTTCCAACTACTCCCATGAGACCCTGGCTTAAAGAACAGATACAGTCATCAAAGCTGTTGAGTGGTATAGTAAATTCAGGCTTTGAAACCTGGCCTATTTACTTACTTGTTTTCATTACAAGTATGCAGCTCCATAGAGTCCTGACTTCAGCTCTTAAAATACTTGCATTCTGGATTTGGGGTACAGCTGAGTGGTGAAGTACTTGTTCAGTCAGCATCCATAAGACACAGGTTCAATCCCCAGCACTTCAAAGTGTCTGGGTGTGGATGGTGTCTGTGTGTGTGTGTGTGTGTGTGTGTGTGTGTGTGTGTGTGTGTATGCGACTTTCCATTGTTTATTCTAGCAGCCAAATGTTATAATATTGAGCTTGAGAGACTATTTTGGAGACTCTTAGGAGTCTCACCAACAAAATCAGCTTTCCCTCTACTGACCATAAACACAGTAGATAACAACTAGAAAGAAATCTCCTATCTCTAAGTGGCATAAGTATAATAAGTGCTGTGCCAGCCTGAAGGGACTTTTATGAAGCTCATACAGCTCCATAGACTGTTTTCAATATGATCCTGTGGAAAATTATGATATTATTGTACCCCAAAGCATTAGATTGTTAAAGGAGAAGAGAAGCTGTTTTTACAGGCAGTGAAGTAGAGGCTGCAAGAGTTTAAATACATTATCTCAGACCATAGCATTAGTGTTCAACTTGATAGCATTAGTTCACAGTCTTCTGTGTGGCTTTCAAAAGGAATCATTATTGTTGATTTTTAAATAGTTTGAGGGACTTAAGAAACATCTGTTGAGTAGAGTACGTTGGGAAATGGGCTGCTGGAGAACTGTTATCTTCATTGACCACCTCCAGGGTCTGGCTCATCCCAAAACTTCCCATTGTCTGGTAAATGTGATGCTTTAATGAAGAGGTGCAGAGGATGAGGGGCAGTGGAGCCGGCTGGATAGTGCTTCCTGTGGCATATAAAACAAGAGCAAGAGGAAATGGAAAACATAAGCTTTCCTAATTCTGAAACTGGACCATCTCAATATTAACAAAGATGAGTGTGTCCTCTTTTCTCTGCCTGGGAAACAGTTTAGTTTGAAGGAGATGGGTAAGATCTATTTGTTTGTTCATTGCCTTTTATGAAGGGAGCCTGGGCTAGGTGGCAGCTGGCTCTTTTGGATTGGAATCCCACGCCATTGCAAATCATTCAACATCGTTCAGGATGGGCTGCAAAATCTGCAGAGCAGACCATAAGAGGTTTAGAAAATAAACCCCAGGACCGCATAGAAGTAAGAGCAAATGCAACTTACTGGAACTGAAGAAAGAAGAGCCGTAAGCGGGCAGTGACTTTGTCTCGGGTTCCGAGTGCCAGCTGCGGCACCCTGCTCTCCCAGGATGACTCAGCTTCCTGAGGGCCCTCATGTTTTTGTTGTTTAGAAGGGCCTTTGTGGAGAACTGATGTCTTCTTTCAGCTCAAAGGCGGTTTCTCCTTGACCAGTTTTCCTTGACACAGCAGACTTAGGAGCTGTAGCCTTCATCACAGCCGCCTCCACAGCTCTGACTCACGCTATTGTCTTTTGTCTATCAAAATAGTTCAGCCTGGCCAGTCTGCACTGTTTATATTCCACAGAACAGTTCTTGAGCTTGGGAATGTCCTTTATAATTATTGAATACTGATTCATTTTTATAGAACTATTATGGTAGTTATAAAACTTTTAAAAATAAAATAAAATAGATGTTTTTTGTAAGTTGTCTAGGGTATTTACAGTTGACATTCTATATACATTATTTATTTATAAATATGTATTTTACCTTTCATTTTTTAATTTTTTTCCTTACAAAGTTCTGGCATGCATCTTATCTCATTGAACCCTCATGATCACCAAGACTGTCTCAGTAGTCTCACAGAATAAAAATGAACTCCTTTTATTCTTGGGAGATTTACCATATGCTAGAAGATTCTGAAAGCTGAGATATTTATTTGAAGGTAAAATAAGTGTAAATATTTGATTCAAGTACTTTCTAATGAATTAGAAACCATTCTACCATTCTACCATTCACTGATTGAGTGAATTGTTAAATAAATAAATTAGATATTGCTTCTTTTGTCTACAATGTAAAATTCTAGATTTTGGACTCCTACAAGCTTTTTCTGCTACAAAGTTTCTAAGGAAAAACTCAGCTACCCAAAGGTGAGAAGATAGAAGCAAACAGAAACAAGTAACAATTACTTACTTTAAACATGTTTTGATCCATCAAATCAGTTGAGCGTCTAACAGGTTCACTGTTGCAATGCAATACTCTATTGCTGGTTACTGTTGTATGACTATGTTATGATTCAAAACCAACCAACAAAACAAAACAAAACCCATTCGATAACAGGCTTGAAAACTGGGTCCCTTTTATGTCTTTTGTTCTGTGTCATAGCACCTTATAATTTATTACTGTAGCTACAGGCAACCTATCTCCCCGTTTGTGGAAGTTACTAATTTAGGAAAGATGTTGCTGTAGCCGCCATCATTTAAAAAATGTTGGCATCAAACTTGCTAGAAAATTTCCAGAAAATCTTCATCTTTGGTCCACAGCCAGAGGCAGTGACATGCTGTCATAGAATTATGATTGTAAGTTCTCAAATATGAAAAGAAATTATGTGTACTAGTAGCAGTGTTCAAGCGAAATTGTACATGTGATAGTTTATAAATTTGAATAAATAGTAGCCTTAGACTAATGTCTTTCAAATCCCACATCCACAAAAAAAAAAATTGTGTCAGTGAACTCTCAGTCTCAGATTGGATTTTTTGCCCAATGCTTAAGAGTTGAATGAGATGTGATGAGGGGATGTAAACTCAATCCCACTCCTCATTTGTATTTTTCAGAAACAGTAAGGGTAACATCATTTTTTTAAATGAATGCATGATATGTATGCGTACAGCCACCTGCATGGCTTTGATTTTTGGATTTACCTCACTAGAGTGATGGGAAGGAAGAAATGACAGACAAACGCTCTGAAAGCATGGGTATGAGTAGGCCATACACTGATGGAGACATTCTAGTAGGAGTCTGGAAATCCAGTACATTTCTTTTATTAGCTACAGCACTAAGGAGGCAGTGACAGGAGGTTAGCTAACCTTCATAGGAGACTCTGGAGGGGATCAATCTCAGGCTGCCGTCATCCTGGAGGTGGAAGCTGTGGTTGACACCTTCTTCACAGGTTGTCAGCATCCATACTTGTGCCAGGGGAACATCTTGCCATTCCTCTGAGTCTGAATCAGGGGAGGTTTTGCCATTTTTTATGAACCTGACCTGGGGAAGAATTTACCATGGGTCTGAGGTTTTAGGGTCCTTGACATAATTTATGCCCTTGTCAGTCATACATATTTACCCAGGACTTCATCCATATGTATGGGGTCGCGCGAGCACACACGCGCGCACACACACACACACACACACACACACACGTGTGTGTGTGTGTGTGTGTGTGTGTGTGTGTGTGCGCGTGTGTGCATATTGGTGCCAGTGGAGTAACTCAGGTGCAGTTCTCCAGGATGCCATCCACTTCTTTTGAGACAAGGTTTCTTACTGGCCAGGATCCTTGTATCTATATCTGTTGACATGGATTACAAGTGTATGCAACTGGGATGGCAATTTAATGTGGGCTCTGGGRAATCAAACTCAGGTCTTCAGAGGTCTCTGGTCTCATGGAACTTGTAGACAGAGCAAGACTGTAAACAACACATATACAGATGTCAAATGGTATATGGATGATCAGAAAAATCCTTTCTGATAAGGTGATTCATGAGCAGATACTTGAAATAAAATCTATATATAGGGACGAGCACGTGGAAACTCCTGGAAGAGGTTCACACTGGGTGAGTTACAGGGAATCAGAGTCAGGGAGCCAGAGCGACTTGCTGATGTGAGGGGTGTAGCAGCCGAGGACAAGTCAGGGAAGGGGAAAACTAGTTGAAGACAGCAAAGATGCAGCATTTTAAGACTGTAATTTTGAATGAGAAGGGGAAGGGCTAGGAACCTTTGAAAGCTCACCTGACAGGATTTTGATATGGAACTAAGTGCCATTATTTGGAAGTTGAACGACATGGTGTGACTTACACAATACTTACTCTGTGGATTACTTAACTAGTCTGTGAAGTCTTTCTTAACAGTTGTGTTGTATCTGTCTCCATTGATAATACAGTTTGGTAGAGCCCAGGTCTCATTTGCTAGAAAAGGTTCTAGCATCCTCAGATAGAGGCAGCTTCAGAGCTACAAACAGACGTTTTCTTCTTCAGGCACTTCAGAAAGCTTATGTCCAGAGTAAAAAATTTCTCAGCTCATCACAGCAGCATGAGCTGTGTGAAAAGGTCCTTTCAAAATTTCCCACTTATCCCAGACACAAAGTTACAGAATCTCATTTACAGGTATAACCAGAGTGATAAGTGTCTATATGTCGAATGTCTAGATATTCTGTAATTCCTAAGTGATAGGAGGCCCTCTGTGGATGGCTTTAGTTGTTGGACAGTGACAGTCTCACGGTTGCTCACTTTGATGGAGTCCTTTAATTGGCTACATCTAATTTTCTTTGTATTTGTCTGCACACAGACTTAGCAAATTAGATTTGCAAAAATTAAGGAAATCCTTCAGGAGAACTCCTACTTGATGTTCAAGGATAATGGATTACTTTGAGCAAAGAGAAAACAGAGATGGGGAATTTAAAAAGAACAGCCCAATCTTCTTCCACAGGAAACAAAAGACTCTTGTAAACAAATGTGTCTGAAATGGCAAAGCTATCTCCAGCTGAGTAGCTCACTTGATAGAAGCTCTAGTCTAGTGCCATGTAGTTTTTACTTTGCACACAAATTATCTGGGAACCTTTTAAACTGCATATTCTAATTCATATGTCAAGGATAGCTCTAAAGTCTGCCCTGGTTAAAGGGTTCTCAGGAGATGCTCACAACGGCAAGTCTATAGACCATATTCTGAGTGGCAAGGGACTAGGAGACTTCTGGGATGGAACTATTAGTTTACTTTGTGCTGTAATCTTATATTGAGAAAAAGTAAATTTATAAAACAAATTATATGATCATTTGACATAGAGGAACAACATATTAGGAAGGACAGAAAGAAAGTACTGTGGAAGAGACACCTATGTGCCCAGGTTAGCCCTTTCCGCATCATATATATTAAAGGCTTTCTGACATGTTCTTTGAGACTACATTAGATGATGGATCTGAGGACATTTGAGGATGTGTGGTAACATTACATGGTATCATTCCTGAAGAGAAAGGGAGATTAGGAATATAATGTAACACTATCCATTATAAAAGTGCACAGCTAAAGATTAGAGTTGTAACACTTCAGGAGGTTTGCTCTATCAAGTGGGTTTTTTGTTTGTTTTTTGTTTTTGTTTTTGTTTTTGTTTTTGCTAAGATTTTATAGTCTAATACCTGGATTTCAGAAATGAAATGCTCTTATGCTAATCATGCCACCCTGCTGTGGGAGTGGACTGTTAAGCAAATCTAGACAGTGTAAAGTTTAGATTCACTGGGAGATAGGTAAGATGTGTGTATGTGTTAAAAGAGGAGAGTACTTATGTAAGTATATGTTTCAAAACTTAAAAATATGGGGTTACATAATGTTCCATAATGTTCCAGGAAGATCTAGATGTTCGCTAGAAGATCTAGTGAAAAAAGAAAATGACATAGAATGATGCAATGGAGGCTCAAAAGCAGGTTAGGAGTGAAAATGAAGAGATTAAATTAATTTAAATGGAATAAAAAATGAAAGGACTTCACTATCAGTTAAATGTTAAAGGGAAGAAAGTGCTTTTTAAAAGATTTTAAGTTTTCTCTGTTGTTCTCTGTGTCTCCTAGGTTGAGGAGCAATTAAAAGCACAAACCTGGTGATCAGACCTAAATTTAGGTCTTGGTTCACATGTTAACTTTTGATTTTCTCTCTTKAAAGCTCCTATGGTATTTGTGAAAGATTAGCATATAATCCTCAGTACTCTTATGTGGATGGATGATGGGTTCAGGGTGTCTAGAAGAATGAGGGTTTATGAGCACCAGACGGCCCACAGGGATTTGAAAATGGCTGTGAGTTGTGTAGAAGAAGAGCGAGAGGCACCAGCTACCCTCGGTCTGATTTGTTGTATACAAGGRCTACAGTTTTAAACTGACCAATACCGAGAGTGTTTGGAAATTCTGATAAAGGTCATATGAAAGGGAATATCAACAGTATCCAAGACAATGCCTGCCTGTTTTTCCCCTCTCTCTGGTTTGCACTCATGGCTATGAAATATTGATAATTATAACAAGTCATAGTATGGAAGCAAACATAAAAACAAAGAAAGAGGCGATATACAATTTAACAAAGCACAATTTGTGAAAATCAAGTTAGCAACGAAGAGCCGTCGGGACAACTCAGATACTTAGGTAGACTGAGATGCAGTTTTTAATAGTAATGAAGGTAGGAAAACTCCACAGTATAGTGGAGACTGGGAATGAGGCTCAGCAATCATCTGCTCAYGAGGCCACCATATCTAAGAAGCACACCGAAAACAAGGAACAGAAAGGTTGGCAGAGAGGCAGTGTGAGGCATTAGGAACTAACTCCAATACCAAATGCATTGCACTTAATATTTCACACCCTAAAAATTTCCTTCCTTTTTTCTATTTTTACATAATGTTAAAACTTTAGAGCTTGTGTGTGTGTGTGTGTGTGTGTGTGTGTGTATGTGTGTGTTAAAGAACAGAGGACAACTAATGAGAATCAGTTGTTTCTTTCTACCATATATGTCTTGGGAATTAAACTCAGGTCATCTGGCTTGGCACCAACCTCCTTTTTTTCCTGTGAGCCATCTCACTGGCCCCAAATGGTCTCTTTTCTGATCTCATCTTTGAAGGTGTTGGTCACCAGTCAGCTGGGCTCTAGGGCAATATAACTCAAACCATCTACTTCTTGCAATGTTTTGGAATGTACAGGAAATGAGATAGTCATGTTTCCCTGGCACAGAGACTCTCTGCCATTTCAAGTTCCTAAGGGAACTTGATTTTGGGGCCTGGAAGGTCATTTTGATTTTCTATATTGATTTCATGAAGAAAGTGTAGGGATAAGAGAAGAAGGATGGAAAAATTAGCAGGTCAACTCACGGAAAATAAGGATGACTATACGACAGAGGGTCGTGGTCTCAACACCAGGCTGTAGAACTGGAGTGGCACTCTTATGCTGTGCACTCGAGAACACTTGCTCTCGAGAACATATGTGTTAAATAACYGGATGCTACTAGTCATTTGTCTCCCTGGAGATGAATTGGTTTCTTAAGCCGGAGCTATTTCTCAGCTTGAAGAAGGAAAACACTTTCTCAATCTTGGCATATACATCGAAAACAACTGGGGAAGTAGCAACGGAAAAGAGTATGGCAGAGTGGCGACATTTATTCAAGACTCAAAATACATCAAGTGCTTTATAGAGCAGAAAGATAGATGTAATCCCTCAGGGCCTAACTCGTGCACACCAGGATTGACTAGGCAGTGCTCACTTAGAGTTTTCCAGGAGTCAAGACGCTGACAAGAATGATTGCAGCAGAAAGCTCAAACAAAGAGCGGCACAATTTCTCTTTATTGGATTTTCATTTGGCACGGTTTCAAAACGTATCCATCACTTCATGACATCTGATAGTGTGACAAGATTTTAGATGTTGTGAAATGTTTAGAAATTCCCCCAAGAGGTAAAACCCTCTCATATGTTCACTGGCTACAATTTGATGAGATCCTAGTGACTGATGTGTTAGCCAAGGCTATTCTGATACAAACTACATCAGATGGAACCTACTACTATCAAAGGACAAGACAGTCTTAGGCGACTACAGGACAAGCCCAGCTGGGCTCCATGAATGTTCTGGCCTTCAATCCCAGTGTTTGCCTCTTTGGGCTGCTGCTTTAGAAAGCTTCCTCCTCTCACTGAATCTGCCTACTAAGTTAAAATAGGACATCTTATAGCCCCGGCTTTGATATAAAGTTATTGAAGGTAACAGATCTCTATCACATTCTAGGTAGGGATAGCATGTTTTTCATCTAGACTTATTTCTGTCATATATGAGTATGGCTTATAATAATATGGGTGGAATTTCCAAGGTCCTCTCTCCTATTGTATCTATGATTTATATTACAGAAGAGGCATTCAAAAAAATTTTTATAAAGCAAAGTGTAGAAGAACATATTTGGTATGGTTTTGCAATATTAGATTATGATAGTAGATCTTTACAACTTGGTTGCTACCATAATCTGTGAACTAATTGACTATAATATGTAAATGATTATATTGATTTTAAGTTTAGTGACATTGTTAAAATAATCTGATTTCTAGGCCATTTATCCATTATTTTAAAGCACTTCAAATGACAAAAGAACACTGTCAGAACATTTGTGTAACAACAATAATCATACTCATTTTAATAGTATTTTTTCCTCTATTTTAAAAACATTTCTCCTTTATGAAGACTAAGCCCGGAGTAATTCGCCCAGTCCCTATAAAATCCAGACTATTACTGAAAAAGGAAGAAGAAATTTATGAACCCAATCCATTCAGTAAATACCTTGAAGACAACAGTGGCCTGTTTTCTGAACAGGTGAGTGTTTGCACAAGAAAGTATTTCATATTATCAGTGCCTGTATAAAGTAACAATATTATATGTATAAGAAAATATGTTAATAGGTTCTATCCCAGATAATGAAACAGGTCATCATGTATCTAAATAGAAATTTGTATCCAAGGGTGCTATTTTGAAGTACCTCAAAGTTTTTTTCTAAAACTAAAACAAAAACAATATTTAAAGGTATTGTATGGGAAACTTCAGCATTCATCTCAAGACCTCATGAGCATGCTGTTGGTAGACATATGTTGGTAAATTATTATTTCTGAGTCCAGTTTATTTTGAGAATATATGATATTTTAGATTTGTTAGAGTTGGCAACAATCCTATTGTCCAGATGTGTATTATATTATTAAAAYAGTATATTTGAAGGGTGATGTAATCCTTCTTGCTYGAGTGCTAATTACTGTCTAGGGCTCATGTAATCTCATGACTGTGTGTAAAGAATACATGCTCTTTTTGCATTATAAGTGCTGAATGCTGTAGAAAGGAGAAATGAAAACTGTCAATGGAGACTTTCTAGAATAATAGGAAAATATGTCAATGCACGTACATATAATATAATACTTCAGGGCCTAGAGAGATGGCTCAGCAGTTAGGAGCACTCACTGATGCCTCTGGGGACCCAGGTTCAGTTTCCAGTACTTACATGGTGTCTCACAACCACCTGTAATTCTAGTTCTAGGGGTTTGATGCCCTCCTTTGTCTCCCCTGAGTATTGCACACACACACACACACACACACACACACACACACACACACACACACACACACACACANCACACACACACACACACACACACACACACACACACACACACACACACTGCAAGCCAAACTCTCATGTACATAAAATTAAAACAAGTTAAGTCTTTAAAATGTATATAAAGTTCATTTAGCCACCAAAAAGAAATGGTACAGCTTGATTTGTCTTATTAAATACAAGAAAGAGGCACAAGGTGTACTGTTTTCTTAATCTTAAACATTAAGTAGCTAAGCAATGCAAAATAGAAAAAAAATGTTGGATACAGTACGAATACACAAACTCATCACATTTCATATTTGGTAATAAATATATTTATAAAGGAATATAAGTATAATATCCTCTTTAAACATTTAATTCAAAAACTACAGCTAGCAATATTCTTGAAATGTAAACTAAGTTTGTATTTATAAGATATGAGGGATGGGCYGAGCAATGGTGGCGCACGCTTTTAATCTCAGCACTTGGGAGGCAGAGGCAAGTAGATTTCTAAGTTTGAGGCCAGCCTGGTCTACAAAGTGAGTTCCAGGACTGCCAGGGCTACACAGAGAAACCCTGCCTCAAAAAACAAAACAAAACAACCAAAAAAAATGTGAGGGATATTTCATGGGCCCTGTGTGAGCTCTTTGACCCTGGAAAGATTGTCTCCCCATGACTTCAGTTTTTCAATGTGTACAGTGAACTGTGAGGATCAAGCCCTTTGCATCAATTATTTAAACTCCAAGATTTGGGTTAGGTTAAATCATAGATTAACCCTGACTGGCTCTTAAATCTTTATGCAACCTTGAAAATGTTCTGCATACATATACTCTCATGAATAACCATTGATTTTTTTCATATAATGGGACTGAAGATGGCTGAATAGTCTCTAGATGTGGTTCCAGATCCTAGGAGGCTGAGATGGTACAACCTCCTGATGCATGAGTTYAAATCCAGACTGGACAGCATAGTGAGATTTCACATTGGAAACAAGAGGAAAATAAAGATTAAAATATTTTCAGTTATTTATGTTCATTTTGAGAGAATGTTCTGTTTTTTATAAGTTTGACCTTTTAAACATGTTTAGAGGAAGTCTATTTTCATTTGAGTATAAATCTTATTGTTATGTAATTTACCATTATTAATTCTATACATTACAGAAAGAGAAATTAGGAATCCAGATTTCATTGTCAATGAAAACAGGAAAAAAAAACCCATATTATTTGTACAACACTGACATTTTTGAATATTAATGTGAACTTTTAGATTGGAAAATCATTGTAAAAGGTTATTAGAATATAATGTAGTATTTATATGGAAACAAACTGAAGATGTTAAGTTAAACGTTGTGAATTATTACCTATGCACTTTATAGTCCTCAGATTTTGATTAGCTGCTATAAGATAAGATTTTTACTTTTTATATAATCTTGAAACTTAATTTTTCTTCAGGCAAGCTCCCTTGTAGCACATCATGAATTCCATTTCTAGTGCAGGAAATTCTTGTCATTAAAAAGAATTGTTTTCTTTTTCACTGTTCTTTTTGTGGTTAGACGAGTTGAAAGTTTTGTTTATGTTACAGCTTACATCTGTGCATTTCCAGATAATTGGATGAAAATGTCATCTGGTTTTTTAAAAATATTGTAGACTGTAGGCATAATTGTGTTTACAATTTTTCATTAATTAATTCTTTCATACATCCTTATTTAAAGGAAGGACATCTTACTACAGAATATAAGAACTGAAAGAAACCTAGCATCCTACTTACATGTGAATTCCAAGGCTCGCTAAGTCTCATATGCAGGCAGGGTAAGAGAGTACAAAGTCTGATAGAATCCTGAGCCACGAAATTCTATGCTCAGCTGCCTTCTATGTGTTGAGCAGTATTTATAAATTCTTTATGTCCAGAATCTACAGTGAAGCAGATTAGAAAGTTAGCTCACACATGTACACAGTAAAGTCCACCTAGGAGCTCAGTGGTTGCCAAGGACTCACGCTGCTGCCGTTGCTACCTCACTAGAACTTCATATGAAGACGTTCACGTTCAGCTCCAGTCACTACTGTTCTCTTTCGATCTGCCATAGAGCAAATTGAATGTTTCCAAACTTGGTTGATCTCATTCGCCCATGTAATAGAAAATTTCTTAGGCAGGCAGCTGGCCAAACTGAAGCGGTTCACATTCACTAATCCCCCTCGTACTGGGKGCCGTTCCGCATGGCAGGACATGTTGGATGGGATTGCTAAGTTCATAAATTTTCCCTAGCAGTTTCGCTGCCATAAAATATGATTTCCAAATGCTGTTACAAAATGTCAGATGCTAAAGATGATGAGACAAGGCAGAGATGTATGTTTTGTAGCTAAAAGAGATTTAGCTGGGCAGCCTACTGAACAGATTAGGAGCTGACAAATTATCTGCAAATAGCCTCTCAGTACTAAAAGCAAAGTTTGAGTCTAAATGAGAAATCTAGTGATTGAGACTTATTATTTAATGATTTTTTTTTTTACATCAAAATGTTCTGGGGAAGAGAGTATCATTTTGCATTAGGTGGATTTTTTTTAAAACATCCCTCTTTTTTAATAAAGCTTATGCTTTTTTGAAATTCACTCCAAATCCATTATTGTATCAATTTATGATCCTTTTGAGTTATTTCAAAACCTCTTCACTACCCTAAATATACAGATTTATAGATGTGCAGTGAAGACTGAAGAATGCTTTTATTGGTAACTTAAGGCAGAGGTAGAAATAATTACCAGGCTTGTTTGGGTCAGTGAGCAGGTGACAAGTGCAGAGATCTGAGATGAAGCCGTGTTACATTGTTTTTGATGACTTGTGAGCATGCAAAGCTCCCAGTGCCAAAACAATGACTTGCTGATCATGTGACCTATCCATTCAGCCAAAGGTAACTTCTCCACTGAAAATTTTCATTTTAATATAACATACAATATCTTAATTCAGTCTTCCAAGGCAATATGTAAAACACCTTTTCTTCTTTATATTAGTAATGTAGTTCCTGAGATTAGATATGTTATTGCCTCCGTAAAGCTTTAATGAGCCAATGTGAGGGTCTGGATTGAAACCAAGGGAGACCGCTATTGTTTTATCTGATTGTTCCAGAGATGCTATCTTTTTCTTTATGAGAAATGGTGTTTCCCAGCATGCCTGCCCCTTCCATTTCATTTTCCTTCTGACCTGTTTCAGTGGAGGAGAGGATGTGTTTTGGTTAAAATGACCATTTGGAGCATTGGTTCTCAACCTGCGACCCCTCAGGAGGTTGAATGACCCTTTTACAGGAGTTTCTTAAGACCATCAGGAAAAAAAAAAACAGATTTTTACATTATTAAAAGGTCACGGCATTAGGAAGGCTGAGAAGTACTGATTTAGAGGATGTCATCCTTTGCACCCACAGAAACAATATAGGATCACTGTGGGAGAAATTTCCTCCATGTATCCTTCTCATTCCCCCTCCCCATCCTCTGATATTTTTAAGCACGAAACTTTTCTCCCTTCCCTCTCAATTTCTCCGTTTGATGACGGTGTGAGAAACTTTCAGATTGCCATTTCATTATCCATGAAGTTATATATTGACTGTGACCTTCAGCTGCCCTTCCTTGCTCCGCCCAGGTGAAACCGCAGGCAGATAGCTTTGTCACAGAGAAGAGGAGCAATGCCTCTTTTTACACTGAATGTCATAAATTACCAACTATTTCTTTTCAAAAGTCATTTCAATCAAGGTGGCTTGGCTTCTTCTGTCATAAATGTTCCTTCTGTCATGACTAAGCTTTGACTCATCTCTTCAGGTAAGATGTTTTTAAGAACCTTTTTTATGTGTAGAAATGACTAAACAACTTGGACCGTTTTAAGGAGTGAGAAAAAGAATATCTTTTAGTGTTACGCTGACTTTGGAAGGTTTAGCCTAGAAGTTTGGAGTCTCTCAAATAGTGCTGTCTTTGTGAATGTTTCTTCCTTTCTCCCTTCATTTGCCCTTCCTTTCTACTCTTCACTTTGTATATATAAGAAGGAATTCATTATCAACACACTGGTTAATATATGTAATGGATAATTTGTCATACATATAATAAACTAACTTACTCATTCACATTTGTTTGAAAAATGCCCTTTTGAAATAATATTATCCCTCCTCCAGAATACAATCAGACACACTCACTTCATATTTAAGCTTCATTACTCTTCTTTGGCATTAAATTTCCCTTGACCTTGTCTTCATATCAAAATGGAAAAATCATAACTGAAGCACTATAATTTTTGTTGCCAGCATTTATGTTGCTAAGGGAGACTTCTTTTTTTTTTTTTCTGTTCCACATTACCCGATGTATGTAGAGATAAGAATCTTCAAGAGACTTTTCCTTCTTAATTGTTTTTGTTTTTAAGCAAACACACTATGAAGGTCTGCTTGCTAACTCTGCTGGCATAGTGCAAGGCATTCGTTGCTAAGGAATAATTGGTGGTAACTCATATTCAATGGGGAAGAATATCAATAGATGAGTGAAAAGCTTTCAATAGATGAGTCCTGAAACCTGGGTAGCTTGTGATGCTCCTGAGTCTTTATTCAAGGGGATTGAATATTGTCATATTTAGGACCTCTCATAGAGGTCTAGTTTTAAATAGGAGCCCTGTCAAAGTAGATTTTCTAAATTCCAATTTGGTTTTGATCCTAAAACTATTAAACAACAGAACTTCAAAACAGAACACAGCTGTATCAAATAAATGCTATTCACAGGTTAGGGCATTAGAGAACTTTACTGGTTGGTAGAAAAACGTCTGTCCACAGGAGTCTCCATAACAAAAGGTCCCCTTGAACTTGGAGTCAAGGCAGCCCATGTCCAGCACTGCAGAATGATCGCATGCCTTTGGAATCTTTATGTCTTCTTGCTCAAGATGGGACCTTATCTATTGTTATCTCCCTCTTTGCACAGTTCCTGTTCACATCTTCACTGGAAAAGTTTTCAGATGACCATTAAAAGAGTGCATAGTGCCGGAGGAACAGAGAGTCTGCTGTGCAGTTGTGTCTCCTAGTCATGGCATTTGAAAAGTCATGTATATTTTTCAGGGACTTATAACCAATCCCAGCAAGGACTGTTGGGACAGACATGATTCCTTGGATTCACTGCTTGTCAGTATAAACTAATGTGTGAGCCCTTGGATACTGAGAGCCTCTGTCTCAATACACTAGGTGGATGGCATATGCATGTGCATAGCACACACACTCACACATAACACATACACACAAGTKAGGTCACTGTGTGGGCTTATTTCCTCTCCCTGTTGTAGTCTAGTGGTCTATATACCTTGTTTTATGTGCCAAGAGAATGGTGTTTTTGTTTCTTGTGCCAAGAAATTATCACTGTGGCAATGATATAATGTGAAACCAGCTGTTTTGATACTTCAAATACTGCTTTTGCTGCTTGGATTGCCTTGGTTTTTCAAGGACTTTTATGCTTCCATGTGAATTTAGGATTTTTTTTCTAGGCATGTGAAAAATCATATGGTCTTTGACAAGTTTTGCCTTTATCGTGTAGATAAGTTTTGTTATTACCACTATGCCAATATTAACATTGTCAGGGCCTGCATCTGGGAAGGCTGTTTGCTATCCACTGTCTTCAATTTCTTTTTTTTAGTGTTTAATGCTTTCATTCTAGGGGTCTTTTACCACCCTGTTTGGGGTTATTCTTGGGTATTTTTTCTTTTATTAGATTTTTCATATTTGTTTCCCTCTTCCAACTCCTCTAGATTCTCCCTCCCAACCTACCCATCTTTATGTTCTTTCTCTCTCTCTCAAAAATAGCCCTAAACCAAAGACAAACAAAAACAAATATCAAACAAGTAAAGAAACCAAAGCCAATAAGATAGAAAATGCCCAAACTAAAAAAAAAGAAACCATGACCACCGCCACCAAAACCTAACAAAATAACCATGGGCACCTAATCAATTTCTCCATGCTTTATGCCACAAATAAGTAGTGTCTTCAGCATAAGTTTCTTGTCATCAGGTTATAGAGGATAAAAAGTCACATTGATAATAGTCAGCAATATATGCAGGAATTTATGGGGCCCCTTTGGACAATGAATGGACAAAATGTAGCACATTTCTCCTACTGCAGGTTTGATTTGCTGACATACAGTTTCTAGTTGTRGTATTGTGTTCCCCATTGTTATCAGTTCAATGTTCTTTTATATTCTTTTGTTTTGAAGCTACTGTAAGTGTGATTTTCCTTTCCCTGCCCTCATTTCTTTTTGACAAATCTTCTGCTGGTATATAAAATTATATGATGATGTTTCATCCTGCCAAACGTATTTATTAAGACTTGATGGTTTCTGCTGGAGTTTTAAAGAAGTTTTAAGGACTGGCTCGTGTAATTTGAAAGTAGCATTCCTTTCCTATTTTTCTTCATATTCCATTTTTATCTTTTATATTTTCCTTCTGTTTTATTGCTCTGGCTTAGAACTTAAAACTATTAAACAAGAGAAGAAAGAGTAACAACCTTGTCTTGTTCTATATTTTAGGGAACATGCTCTTTGTTCCCATTTAGTATATAGTATCTTTGGGTTTTGCTGCATGTAGCCATTATGTTCAAGTATGTTYTTTCTTTTCTCAGCTTTTTAGTTAACCATGAAGAGATATTGACTTCTGTCAAAGGACTTTCCTGCATCTACTGAGATGGACCTGTGGCTTTAATCCCTAAGTCTATGTGCTGTATTTCAGCCATTGTTTTGTATGTGTTTAACCAACCTGTCACACTTGGGTTGATGCTAACTTGGTCAAGGTGTAAAAGCTTCTTAATGTGGTCTTGATTTTAGTTTGTGAGAATTTTATTGAGAATTTTTGTGTCTTTTCTATCAGAGAAATTGGTCTATGTCTTCCCCCTCCTCCTGGAGTAAGGCTTATTCTCCTTCTAAAGGCACAATACTGGGACTTCTTTCTTTGAAGTAACCAAAAGTTTTATATATACATAAAACTTTTATAATATATACTATATATTATATATATAGAGAGAGAGTAAATAAAATAATTTACTCTATTTTATTAATTTCTGCTTGGATCAAAGGTTTTATATTCATTCTTAATGTATTTATGTAGTTTCTGTAATTTTTCTTGATACTACTTTTAACTTTATTAAACTATGAGTTTGTAGAATATATGGACTTATTTCAACTTATTTGTGTTTGGTAAGACTTGATTCATAGTCTAGAATTGCACATTGATACTCTGATCTATCATGTTTTCTAAAAGAATTTTGATATCCAATGTCCTAGATATTTGAAGCTAGAATGTTTGTCTCTCAAATATTCTCTCTGCCATGAGCTCTTAAAAGTGTACTTTGAAACAAACAAACAACTAAATGTTTTAGATGAATTAATGTCTTAAGATGTACCGCTCTGAGCATTACGTAGCAGTTCATCTTCAGCATCCTTGAATAGCTGGAAGAACAAACACGGAAATACAATTGCTGGGCCAGGCCCAGGATGGTGGTGTTGTGGTTTGTGAAGCTGGTGTTGCTGTCTCTTTCCCTGCTCTTTTGTTCTTGTCAGTCCTTGTGTAGTGACTTTTCCATTCTGGGAGAAAGCATCATGACAAAAGGCAACTTAAGGAAAAGTTTATTTTGGCTTATGGTTCCTAAGTGACAAGAGTCCATTATTGTAGGGAGAGATGNTTCCAACTCCTCTAGATTCTCCCTCCCAACCTACCCATCTTTATGTTCTTTCTCTCTCTCTCAAAAATAGCCCTAAACCAAAGACAAACAAAAACAAATATCAAACAAGTAAAGAAACCAAAGCCAATAAGATAGAAAATGCCCAAACTAAAAAAAAGAAACCATGACCACCGCCACCAAAACCTAACAAAATAACCACGGGTACCTAATCAATTTCTCCATGCTTTATGCCACAAATAAGTAGTGTCTTCAGCATAAGTTTCTTGTCATCAGGTTATAGAGGATAAAAAGTCACATTGATAATAGTCAGCAATATATGCAGGAATTTATGGGGCCCCTTTGGACAATGAATGGACAAAATGTAGCACATTTCTCCTACTGCAGGTTTGATTTGCTGACATACAGTTTCTAGTTGTRGTATTGTGTTCCCCATTGTTATCAGTTCAATGTTCTTTTATATTCTTTTGTTTTGAAGCTACTGTAAGTGTGATTTTCCTTTCCCTGCCCTCATTTCTTTTTGACAAATCTTCTGCTGGTATATAAAATTATATGATGATGTTTCATCCTGCCAAACGTATTTATTAAGACTTGATGGTTTCTGCTGGAGTTTTAAAGAAGTTTTAAGGACTGGCTCGTGTAATTTGAAAGTAGCATTCCTTTCCTATTTTTCTTCATATTCCATTTTTATCTTTTATATTTTCCTTCTGTTTTATTGCTCTGGCTTAGAACTTAAAACTATTAAACAAGAGAAGAAAGAGTAACAACCTTGTCTTGTTCTATATTTTAGGGAACATGCTCTTTGTTCCCATTTAGTATATAGTATCTTTGGGTTTTGCTGCATGTAGCCATTATGTTCAAGTATGTTYTTTCTTTTCTCAGCTTTTTAGTTAACCATGAAGAGATATTGACTTCTGTCAAAGGACTTTCCTGCATCTACTGAGATGGACCTGTGGCTTTAATCCCTAAGTCTATGTGCTGTATTTCAGCCATTGTTTTGTATGTGTTTAACCAACCTGTCACACTTGGGTTGATGCTAACTTGGTCAAGGTGTAAAAGCTTCTTAATGTGGTCTTGATTTTAGTTTGTGAGAATTTTATTGAGAATTTTTGTGTCTTTTCTATCAGAGAAATTGGTCTATGTCTTCCCCCTCCTCCTGGAGTAAGGCTTATTCTCCTTCTAAAGGCACAATACTGGGACTTCTTTCTTTGAAGTAACCAAAAGTTTTATATATACATAAAACTTTTATAATATATACTATATATTATATATATAGAGAGAGAGTAAATAAAATAATTTACTCTATTTTATTAATTTCTGCTTGGATCAAAGGTTTTATATTCATTCTTAATGTATTTATGTAGTTTCTGTAATTTTTCTTGATACTACTTTTAACTTTATTAAACTATGAGTTTGTAGAATATATGGACTTATTTCAACTTATTTGTGTTTGGTAAGACTTGATTCATAGTCTAGAATTGCACATTGATACTCTGATCTATCATGTTTTCTAAAAGAATTTTGATATCCAATGTCCTAGATATTTGAAGCTAGAATGTTTGTCTCTCAAATATTCTCTCTGCCATGAGCTCTTAAAAGTGTACTTTGAAACAAACAAACAACTAAATGTTTTAGATGAATTAATGTCTTAAGATGTACCGCTCTGAGCATTACGTAGCAGTTCATCTTCAGCATCCTTGAATAGCTGGAAGAACAAACACGGAAATACAATTGCTGGGCCAGGSCCAGGATGGTGGTGTTGTGGTTTGTGAAGCTGGTGTTGCTGTCTCTTTCCCTGCTCTTTTGTTCTTGTCAGTCCTTGTGTAGTGACTTTTCCATTCTGGGAGAAAGCATCATGACAAAAGGCAACTTAAGGAAAAGTTTATTTTGGCTTATGGTTCCTAAGTGACAAGAGTCCATTATTGTAGGGAGAGATGGCAGCAAGCTTTGGGCATGCAATAGGAAGCTTAGAGATCATGTCTTCAACAGCAAGCATGAAGCTGAAAGACAGAGTGAATCAAAGTGTAATGAAAATAAATTCTTATAACTGCCCTATCACATTTCATTTTCCTCTAGCAAAGCCACACCTCCTTGACTTCCCCAAATAACATCACCAATTGGGAATCAAATGTTTTAGCACCTACCTTTGTACAGGTTGACCACCATCTTCCTGGCCTCCCTGCCCTGCACTATTAAACACCATTGCTCTACTCTGCTTCTATGCCTGGGCTTTTTCATATTTTATGTGTAAGATATGCGATAGTTATCCTTTAGTGATTGACTTATTTTACCTGAAGTAATACTTTTTAGTCACCCATATTGTTGAGAATGGAAGATTTCCTTTGATAAGGCCACATAATATTTCATGGCTCAAATTTTGCATTTTTAAATCTATTCCTCATTGAAAGGCCCTTAAGCTGCTTCCTTATCTTGTTGTTGTGAATAATATTGCCACAATTAAATGAAATGGATATGGTCAACTAATTCTGGACTCTTTGGAGGAGTACAATTTTAATATATTTACTATTGTAATTTTCTTTAAAAATCACTATAATGTTGGAAGAAGGAGACTTACTTCTTTCTAAGAAGTCACTGAGTACATATCCTTTTCTTTTACTTTTTTACTTTTTACATATCCTTTTCATTTTGAGGGAACAAAGAAGCCTTTAAAATAAGCTACCCTCTCATTTTTTCAATCTAAATTTCTGTAAGCATGACCATATGAATAGTGTAAGAATGTGAAATAAAACACAGAGAAATGTGAAAGACATGGTATCTTAACACTCTCCTGTTAATGTGCTTAGGAACTATTTTCTCCATCTGTTCGGCTGAGTTTCTGCCTCAACCATCTTCATACTATTCCATTGCTAGACACCATACACTTGAAATACTGTGATCTGAAGTCTATCTTCAAAAGTAGGTTGTAATTATTTTTAAAAATATATAGAAGATTTGAAGTAGCTAAACATATGCTAAATTTTTTCTTGATTCACAAATTCCCTTTTTTTGGTTCAGATCAGTTTTTAAAATAGATGTGTTAGTTTAAATGTGTCTTTTTTTTTTAAATTAAGTTTTGTGAACTGGAAGTTGTGGCTCACATTCTCAGCTATGAAGTTTAGTTTACTAGACTGATCTTCAATACACATAACCAGCCAGAATCTCTTTCATAGTATTGGGGGTTTTGTGATGGTATCTGTAAAACAGTGAATTCATTTTGGATAAAGGATTTATTCTTTCAGAATGTACTWTAACTCTTCTTGACTTTAACTGGGTGCTGCCTTAAGTGGAAAGAGAAGATAAACCTTATGATTTTGATTTTGAACAGTTGCTAATATAGTTTACTGTTTCAACAAAGAGCTGGCAGGTGCCTAGGGGATGAATCTGAGATGCCCAGGGGTCACACAGTTGGCCTGTGCTCTGTAGATAACACTCAGCATGAGCAGACGGCATCAGTGCAGAGACAGTGAATTTTCGCTATCACTTCCAAAGCACAGGAAAGGAGGTAACATTTAAAATGCTAGGAACAGAACAAAAGAGAGTGAGATCTGTAGTCTTTAATGAGAAGAGCCCAAAGTGCCTTGAAATGCCCCTTTATTGCAATGGAAGCAGCTTTTGAAGTTAAGAGTTTAATGGCTGAGGGAAAGGTAACCTTTTTCTAGAGTGGCCAGTGCCCCAGACAGGACTGTGACATTCATTTTCTGATGTCTCTGTTAATTAGGCAGAGCCAAATCAATTTACTTACCACATATTTGTCTGCCATTTTTTCCTCTAATGAACAGGATGTTATTGCTCTGTGCTCCCATGTCTTCTTGAAGTTTTGCAGTGTACCATATCAACACCAATGAAAATAATTTGCTCCCTTTTAATAATCAAACTTAAATAAGGCTCAAAGTTTGGGGGATTTTTTAAAAAGTAATTTTATATTGGAGAGGACAATTATGAAGAGAGCCAGTGGTTTGAAACATTTAACCAAAAATATCTACACTGCCTATTTTACTAATAAGAGCAGGTATGATTTTTTCCTTTAAAATTTAGAACTTGAAGATTCACATGCTGACTGCTGAGGTGGAGGAGAATGACAATCCCTTCAGATCATTTAGAAAAGTGATTTCCACAGTGACATGCTGAGCACAAAATAATTCACTAGGGTGACACAGGAGGTGGCTGAGATATGAGAGATTATTAATATGCTTTAATCATAAACTGAAAAAGGAGTTTAAAACCATGGCCTGGGGACAAAATATGCTCCACCAGTATCTTTATGAGTAACCTTATGGGAAGTTGGCTCCTCGCATTTACCTGCATCTTGTAGAGGCTGCTCTCACACAATCATGGTGAGGTCAAGTTCTCGTGGGATAGATAGACGTGTGGAGTCTACAATGTCCATGGATGGTTCCTGTTCAAAATGCCTACAGCTTCCACCTAACTGGGAAGGTTTGTGCTTTGCTCATTCTCTCTTGTAGTTGATTTCTAAATGGTTGAAAGTCATGGCTGCTCAAAGTGAAGCCTCATGGGAAGGCAGGGCTGTCCAGTGGGGTGCAGTGTTTTCCCTTAATCTTGTTGCATTTAATTACAGCTCACAGGAGCTACTGCAGTGTTCATCATGTTAACTTTTTTCACTAAAATAATCCTGATATAATAAATGCCTTCCTTTAAGGTAAACCAAAACTCTAAAATAATCTAGACAAAATAAACTAAAAGTGATATAAGCATAAATAATAAGAAATTCTATATCCAGTAAGGCTTATCAATTATAAGCATAAATTTAAAATATTGAATTGACTAGTTGACAAGGTTTTAGTTATATAAATAATTTAAAATATAGATGTGTATCTACACTTTTTGTGACTACACCTATCCCCTAGTGTATACTTTTGTCTTGCTTTGTAACTAATAATACAGCATTGCAATATAAGACATTTACAGAGTAGGAAACTCAGGGCCCAAAGGGCCGATGAAATTGTCATTTTTGTTTGAAGACAGCATACTCAAGACACACATTTAAAGGAATTGTTGAGGTGAATAATAAAATTCTCTTTGCAGAAATTTTCCTTGCAGAAATACATAAATTATATGTATTTACAATACATATAATATAGAAAAGTGAAATGATAAATGGAAATTTTCCTTTGTAATCAACTACTTAGAAAATGCCTATGAATCAGTCTTAGAGGTGTGGGGGAAATGAGTAATGAAGAATTCAATATACTGAGTTTTATTATGTGTCTAAATCAGAATATAGACTTTAAAATATTTTCAACTTAGTACATTTATGTTCTAAATGTGTACCATACAAAAAGGGACATTCTTGAGCCTTGTGGGAAAACTAGAGAAAAGCATTGGATAAAGTAAATAACCTTGTGGGAAAATGTGTAGCATATGTAAGACTGCGTTAGGTTGGTGCAGTTACAATAGGAACCACTGAGGGGCGATGATGAGACAAAAGAATCAGGACCAGAGAGGACGTGGGAAGGAGCTCCCTGCTCTAGTGTGGGGTCTCCAGCTCAGATCTCTAGCACACATATATAGGGGCGAAGGGGTACCGAGGAGGCAGGTGGCTCTCAGGGACTTTTGGGTCAGCCTGTCTAATCACTAGGATGTGCTCCAGGCTCAGCAAGAAACCCTGTCTTCAAATTAATAATAATAATAATAATAATAATAATAATAATAATAATAATAATAATAATAATAAACACAAGACAGAGATGCAATTGGGGAAGACATCTTAAAGTCCACCTCTGATCTTCATGTGCACCTGTGCAGACAGGTAAGTCTGCAAACTTACCTTCAGAATGGGCAATATTTCTTTAAGTGAGACAATATTTTCTCCAAATGTTAAAGGATAACACTCAAAAAGAAAATATAATCAGAGTATGTAAGTGCTAAATTTAATATCCATATACAAAAGTTTGATGATTACATGAAAATATATTAATGGTGAGTCATTTTAAATTATTTTCCAGCTTATGACAGAGTAAATAGCAAACAGAAACACTGCTGCTCTGAGTTAAATCTAATAAATAGATATTTGAATTCTGTAATCTCACAACCAAACTCAAGCAAGAAAAAACATCATTCTTTTGATATTCCTTTAATATCATAAAACATAGCTCTTAGGACAAGCAGAACCTTCCACTAATTGTCAAAGTAGAAGCAAGACACTCAAGTTTGCCAGGCCACAAAATTTTATAAATTAACAAACTGAGAGTCCCCAAAAGTTCCCTGACCTATGTATATGAAACATTTGCTTTGCAAGGAAACTCAAAATGAAGTTTCTATTTTTCTTCTTTGGTTCTACTTTTATTTATTTTTAAATAGCCAGTAAAAATCTTAAATATTTAAGTATACAATTTAATGTTTTCAAATTCTTATAGATTACAAAATAGTCTCAAAGTAACATGTCTGCCCACATCTCCCCACATAGAACCATTAATACTTGTTGTTATTGCTGTTTTGGGAAGTACACCTTGGATCTATCCTCTCGGTACTTTCAAATATACAGGGCAGAATTGCCAGCTATCACAATGTTGCCTACATTAGACCTCCAGAGCTTGCTTAATCTGCTTAAGTAAGTCTGTCTACCCTCTGGCTAACACCTGCTGTGTATATAACTGCTGACTCTGTCATCCTACATTGCAGTGACCCACCAGAACATCCTGTTCCTCTCCAGTTGTATATCAGTGCCCGTTAATCAATATTTTCTCTTCTCCCATCCTTCCTCCTCCTTAGCTACCTTTCTACCTCTGTTTCTACAAAGGCAGCTCTTCCAGATTGCACATTATATACTAGTGAGGTTGCTCAGTACCTGTTAGTGTCTGGAATGGCAGGATTCTATTCTTCTTAAAGGATGGCAAGTGTCTTCATGCTGAGTATGGATCACAGTTTTTTTTTTTCATCCATTCTGCTGATCAGTCTATATCCAAAAATGTCATTGCATAAGCCATCATCAAAATACTTTCATTATGGTTTTTTTATTCAGAACATTTAATTAAATTGATTTTTGTAGATGATATAAAGGTCAAATGTCATTCTTTTATTTGTGGCTATCCAGTATCCGCATTTATGCCTTGAATTTTTATCAAAGGCCATGATGGATTTAACTTTGGGCTTTCTACTCCAGTTCATTGGCCTGTGCATYGCTCTGTCCACTGTTACAATAGTATTTTGATTGTTGAAGCTTTGTGATTTATTTTTGACACCAGGAAACAGGTTTTCTGGCATTCTAAAAGTGGTGTTAGGAGACTGCATCTGGGATCATAGGATTGATAGAAGAGTTTAATATTGTCATTTTAGATTGTTCTGTTTTGATGTTTTAAATACTGGTTATGTTACTTTATAATAATACCAAAACAATGTTTTAAAATAATAAATTARAATGCATTAAAAACAATTTAGTGTCTAAGAGATATATTGCCATCTTAAGACTCAAAATTGTTATTTATTAGAGTATTCTAGAAGTTATTAAAATAGTCTTTCAGAAAAAATAGTCTTTTCAGAAAAGCATATAACAGCTGTTATATGCTTAATGAAGAAAAGAAAGAGAATTGAACATTCACCTTGGAAAACCCAAAAAAACAACATCAAAAATTAAAGAAAGCATTATTTGGGAGGAAAATCATTATCTGCTGCATATAAAAGAGAGAGAAAGTTAAGATTGATATAGAATAGATATTGATAATAGACTAGAAAGGAGAAAACTGTAGAAATTACAAACATGAAATGTTTTCTTTGAAAACTATCTAAAAGAGAAAGCTGTTTGCTAAAATATTAGTAAAATAAGAGAAAATATGAAATACAAAATAAAAAGTAGACATGGAAATAGCTGACAACACAGAAGCCACTAGAAACACAACACTCTCCTTATCTTACACAGAGTCAAATCCAAGGGAGACATACGATTTATAGCCAGCATGGGAAACTTCACAGGCATTAGTTCCTAGACTAGCCCACCAAGCCTGTAACTAAAAGAAACACAGTAAGAGCGGTAGAAGATAGTTCAAGAGCACAACGGATCAGCAGGGGTCAACGAAGACAGCTGTGGGCTATCTTCATCAGAAGATGTTCACTAAAGTGTAGGATGTCACTAAAGATGATGACAAGCCAGTGCAACCCTATCATCATTACCCAAGAGCCAGTACATAGAAAGGAAACTCCAGATTTAGCTATGGGCAGCCATACAAGCAYCTCAGCTTCACCTACAAAGAACTCAGCAGTGCATTAAAGCAAATTGTCACTCCACAGGTAGGAGTCATTCTCAATGTGCAGGGAGGAAGAAGACCCTAGCTCTGTAGACTTTTAAGAGTCACTTTTATCAAACAAAAGTCTATTAGGTGATTCATCCAAGGATATATATATATA
>BDUI01010007.1:0-14152 GCA_002335545.1 Apodemus speciosus | reverse complement strand
ATGATACTAGTAACAACCTTACCAGAGTCTATTAGAATCAGGTGAACAAAGTATATTAATGTATAACAAAGGACCTGAACCATAACAAGAACTATGTGGAGGCAAGATGTTATATGAGTGAGCTTTTGAACTATTTCCTCAGATCTCTGTGTCTTCATTCATCTTTTCTTTACTGGATATTTCCCTGTAGAACAAAGGAAACTCAAGCTAACAACACAACACAGCACAACACAATAATAGTAATACTTCTCTATCCAGTTCTTTCATGATGCTATAAATCTAGCATTTTCCTTCTTTCCTTTTTTTTTTGTTCTTATAATGGACAGTAGCCATTCTCTACATGCCCAGCTATGACGATCTCAGTCTTAAAAGAATTCTGACTTTGCTCCTACCACTGAACTGAAATAGCTCTAATGAAGATTAATTTATTTTTAGTAGAATATCCCTAGGTCTCGGTCTCCATTATTCCTCTGCAGTGATTGCTTCTCTTCTTTGATGAACCTCTCTTGTGTTCTTGTTGCTTTTTCTTTATTTTTTTCTTTGACTSTAGATTGAACCAATGGTTTTAGGTATAGTAGGAATTTTTCTACCACTTTGCTACACCCAAAGCCAAAATTTTACATTGTTTTGAGAGAGCATCTTGCTAAATTCTAGGCATAAACTGCCCATCCTCCTAATTCCTGCCTTGTATGTAGTTGGAATTATAACCTATAGGCATGATGTGCTACTAGAACTCCTAACTTTCTAGTTGATCCACTTCAGATATCTGGCTGCTCACAGAATTCAGTGAGTATCACAGTGTTGGTGAGTACAAAATCCACATGTCCCATTCTTGCTTCTCCATTGCTATTCTGTTTCTTACTTCCAGCTGCTTGCTCATTACCTCCACTGGTGTGGTAGTGAGAATGGCCCCTGTAGGTTCAGATGCTTGAATACTTGGTCCTAGTTGGTAGCTCTATTTGGCTTAGGAGGTGTGGCCTTATTGTAAGAATTATGTTTTCTTCAGTGAGCTTCAAGAATTCTAAGACTCATCCAGAATGCTCTCTTCATGAATGTGGTTCATGATACGAACTCTCAGCTTACTGCATCATTCCTGCTTGAAACCGCTGCTCGATACTATCAGGTGATGGACTCTTATCCCTAGGGAACCATAAACTCAAATAAACCCCTCATCCCATAAGTTATGGTCATGATGGTTCATTCATTCATTCATTCATTCATTTACTATCACCACAATAGAAATACAGCTGGGAAAATCAATTTGTCATTCCACATTGGTTTTACTAAAAACTGTCTTGTGCTGGTCTCCTTATTTGGTCATTAATATAATTCTGAATGTCTCCAGACTGAAAGCTGGATTCATCTATTATAATCCATTTCCTTTGCTTTGTTCTTGTAGTAGCTAGTCATTTCGCAGGTTGAATGGGATCTTCCTTGGTGGTTCTGTAGCATCATTGCCCACTGCTCTGCATTGCCGGTCTACTTTATTTGAACGATGTGCTTATCATCCCGTAAGCACACCATCAGCACCCTGCACTATTGTAGTTCCACATGGATTCTTCCCATATGAAATTATCTTGTTTTTTTCCCCTATGGGTATAATCATTATAAATCAGTCCAATTATGCCTCCCTTTCAGCAAAGTTTCTCCATGTATCCTCAAAACAAAAATTCCCCTTTCAATCACTACAGTCCTTGTCTGGGCCAAGGACCTCCTGTGCCATTACAGATTGACACGTTTTTTAATCGAGCTTTTCTTGCTCATGCGCAATGTGACACACTTGACATGGTGTTTCCCATATTGTAGAAACATAATGTGTGTTTTTCATTGTATATAGGTGTTGTAGAAAATGTGCGTTAATAATCCATTTTCCTAACTGAACAGATGCTAGAATAATCACAATTATTTCTATTTTAAAAATACTAAATCTGAATCAACTTAAAGTTTGATGATATGCTTAGAATAATCTTAGTAACCTGAAGAGAACTTTTTTTTTTTTAAAGGTGGCATCTGGTTGCCAACTCTTGGGAAATCTCAGTTTTGGAATATAAGTAGACAGAGAAGTGATGGTGTGACCATCTGATCTTCTCTTGCTTTAGGTAAACTCTGTAATCTTCTGATGGTATGTGTGTCCCTTTTTCGCTAAGGTATCTGACCAAAATGGGTATGGTAACTTGCCTTATCCTCTACACTCACCCGTATGGCATATCCTCATAGAATTTCAGTAAACTACCTCTGTTCCTCTAGAGCACATTGAAATCTGTTTCAAAAGCAAGACAGTTTTGAGGCTGTCTCAGTGCCATAGTCTTAGTTGACCCACATACCCTTTACTCATTTCTACATGTGCTTTTTGACACCAGAAGCCATGTGAATCCACACATGACTGTACCCAGCTAAACTTCATTTATATTTGCAAATCTAAATGAATGTTTTCTTTTGTATACATGATATACATACACTATAGGCATCTTAGAAAATGTGTAAATAATACATTTCCTAACTGAACCCCAGGTGCTAGAATAATCACAATTATTTCCATTTAAAAAATACTAAATCTGGCCACTGGAGGACAGCTTTGTGGAGTTATTTCTCCTCTTCTTTCATTATAGATGTTCCAGATAGCAAATAGGTGTCCAGGCTTTAAAACAGCAAGAAACTTTAGTCACAGAGTCAGTTGACCAGCCTATAAACTTCATTATAAGTAAGTGTAAATACCATCTGCCCTTGATTGGATTTTCTAGTTGATTGTGGACATGCCCCAACAAGGAAAATTTCCTTTGTTATTATGGTTGATCTTCGTTGTCAACTTGACTGGAGTTCTGATCATCTCTAGGCTCGCCTGAGGGTATTTAAAGATGAGCACCCGAGGAGGGAGGCCCTGCCCTTACATGTTCAGCACGTGTAGTGCCGTTCCAGGGGCTGAAGTCCAGGCATGAATAAAGCTGGGAAGGGAACAGCCAGTCACACTTCATCATTTCTTTCCCCTGCTTCCTGCACTGCAGACCAAGCTATTCCTATTGTGATTTCCTTGTAATGCTGTACACTCTCCTCAAGGGTGAGACAAGATGAACCTTTCCCCCTGTAACTGCGACTAGTCAGATATCTGGTCATCAATGAGAAAAGTCACTGGTGCTTACTGAGGAGCAAGGTGGTACACTGCTTCCTCTCACATTCGACAATGGRATGTCMCTTCTGGTGTTATAATGAATGGTTTTACTATTTAAAACATGTCCTACATCTGGTGTTGAGTTCTAACAAAAAGAGGGTACAATGAACCCTATAGACAATATAGCAAAGCTAAGCTTTTCTTTAGTATGAATTAGAATGCTAGCCAGGAATTTATTGTCAATGAATCACTAGTTAGGAATTTGTTGTCAATGGATCAGTAATATGTAAATTTTAAGAAAAAGAAACACATATAAAACAAGTCATTTATCGATTGGCTGATCCATGTGTGAATAGAGATAACTGTGTGTTTGTCTCAGTTTTTCAGAGAAGAAAATTCACATATCAGATATTACTTTGGGATTGAGTTCCAGATGGGTTAGGAGAGTTGGGAACTCACTGAAAGAAAGCATCCTATGAAGGTTATGTTGGTAAACAAGTTATCATTGTGGAAAAACTCTAAAAAGAGAAGCAAACATAAAACCAATGAAGGACATATAGCCTGGAAAAATGACAACTAAGAGGAAGGGAGAAAGTTTTGACAAATCAGTTGAGCCTATAATATGGGGCAGGGGAACTGGTGGAGAAACTGCACTAATCACTAGAGAGAACAAGCAGCAGGTAAAGGAAAGCTCAGGCAGACAGTATGGAGTTTGGACATGGATGTATCTCTGCTCACCTAATCTAATGCTTTGGAACAAAATTTGAAGTTTAGCCTTCCCCAAAACAAAATTTAAGAGTGGGTTTGAGGCTATGGCTTAGTGGTTGAATCTCCATAGAAATCACTTCCAAATCTCACCCCTCCCCCAAACTTACAGGTATTTTCTTAGTTTGAAGTGTTATTCATACTATTGGTCRTGCTAAAACAATGAAGGAGACTGAGGATAGATGTGTCTGCTTATATGACATGAAGTTATATCTCATCTGTCATGATTTTGTCCAATTTAATTATTTCTCTTTTGCAATGGGCCTTAGTATTTTTATCTTTAAAGGCAGGCAGGTGCCACATGCAGTCTCTCAGCATTTGTCATAGCCAAGGTTTTTCATAGTCCTTCTTCTACTGTCCTCCATGTCATAAAATTCAGGATATTTAGAAGATGACACTTAGTATAGTCCAGATATTCGTATGATTCCACAGGTTCTTCTCTGCCTTTCTTGGCCCTCAGTTGAGAACATGSAGAAAGTGATTAAGTAAATTCTTTTATCATTCTGTATATCGTATTGTTCCTTATCCATCTTCTGTCTTATTCTCCTGTTTCCTACTCCCATAATTTCAGATATGTTTATTCATCGTTTTTAGCCAGCCTGAAATTCTAATTCTTTTGGCCTACTTAAGCACTCCAAATCCATCATTCAGATGCCTGTACTCTTTTATTTCACATTCCAATTATCTTTTCTCTCTTTTATTTTGTGCAGCTAAGTCAGTGTGGGCAGAAAGTTCTATCTCATCAGGGTTTCTCTCAGTCCCTACTCTGCCAATAATAAACCAGATGAATGAGATCCAGACTCAGTCTGAGTGATGCTCCTGATCTGCCTGAAGGATGGTGGTTAGGATTTCCTAAGCAAAAAGGTGCTATTACTGTGAAAATTTGAGTGGTTTACAAGCAAGAATAGGATCAACGGCTTTGAAGCCAAAAGGAGACGGTCCACAGACAGCCTTAAAAATATCTTCTCTTTCTGTTTTCAAAACAGTCTCTTATTTTCATGCCTTGTTAATGGCTCAACAACTGTTTTATTGCATTCATTTTCCAAAAATACATCACTGTTGCTTACAACCGTACTCAATTTTACTTCATTTTGAATCTGCTCATATCCCACCAAAGACATGAAGAGATTTCTTTGCATATATATATTCTCATTGAACCAACCATGACTGTGTTCCGTTACATGAACATTGTAATGCACCAGCTTCCTGTTGGGTTCCTACTACGTTAAATTTAAATATCTCAATGAATGTGTTTAGAAAACAAATGAACAACAACAATGAGACCCAAAGGAAGATACAAAAACAGAATAAGGAAGCTTTCACTTCAGGAGCAGTCCAGCCAGCTGTGTTCTCCCTGTTCAGAACCGCTCAGATCCAGGTTATACCTGTCTCTATCCCTTTGTAGCCCCCTAGGCTGCCACCAGTGCTGGTGGGAGTCAGACAGACCATACTTTAGTTTTTTTCAAATAGCTAGGAAAATGCATGTCTCTGGGTAGATAACTTGGTGTCCTAATTAGTTTGGGCTTTAAAAAGCATAAATGACTGTGCGTGTTTATTCATTTCTTTTGAGGCAATTTTATTTTTAGAAATAGTGGGGTTCTTTTTGCAAAGAAATATTTTATCTGTTCTGCAACAAACAATTTTAATCAGCAAATATGTATTTTGATAGTTAAAATATTAATTAATTCAGTATCCCCTTTCATTATCAAGTGCTCTGATTTGATTAGTAATGACAATTTTTCTTAGCGAAATGCAAGTGAAAACTCACCTGTAATATCTATTGATAAGGTATCTGTTGTGGAGTTTCTTTTAGTGAATCATTAAGTTATGCCTATATTTGAAAAAAAATCAATTCAACACCCTTGGGGAAAAATAAAATCTTTAGATTGTTAGCAGAATCAAGTGAAAATTTTATTTGCACATTCCAACTTTAGTATTGAATTTAATTCACTTTTCTATACATAGCTTTATTAATATAAATTTGGTGCTAGAATGAAAAGGTCCATCAGTATAATTGGAAAGACAGGCTTCATCTTAAATGATTTTTCCTTTATTGAAGCATATTTCCTTTTTAATACTCCCATATATTCACATGTGAGTCTTGTCATCTGCTCACCCCATTTCTTCCCTCAGAAGCCTACCCTGAGTAGTTGAGTTTGGTTTGTACATATTCAGTAGTTGCCTTAGTAATTTCTTGATACAGACACACACAGAGACACACAGAGACACACCAACACACACATGCACCTACACACACACACACACACACACACACACACACACCATTTTTATCACAGAGGAAATAAAGATGCTTTATTCTGAGGCCGAATATGAGAGATAATGGCCTGGAATCACAAACTTAAGTTACGCCAAATTCCATGGAAGCTGTTTCTTGAGATTTATATAGAAACAGAACAAAGAATGTCATAAATTGTGTCATTTTTTTAAAAACACAGTGGTAGAAACATCAGCGAAGCAGGCAGAGAGATCGCAGTTCTGAGCTTCAGAAGCTATCTKATCAAATTCTTAGCACTTTGTGTGGCAGAGAAGAGATTTTGTTAAGTTAATACACTCAACTTTATATTGTTTAGCAGAATGCTCTTAGAGGTGGACAAGAAATAGCTCTTTTAGAGCTAAAGATAGCCCAAGATATATAGTAGTTGTGCTCCAGACCATCAACATCCCAGACTCTGGACAATCATGGACATCTTAATCAGCTTATCAGGGAGTTTGTAGATTTGTTTTCTTTCTAATAATTCTGCTTACAATATAATTCAATGCTATTCGTTCTCTCTCTCATATCTATCCATCCATATCTATCTATCTATCCATCTATCCATCTATCCATCTATCCATCTATCCACCTATCCACCTACCCATCTACCCATCTATCCATCTATCCAACTATCCAACTATCCATCTATCCATCCATCCATCCATCCATCCATCTATCTATCTGGGCAGAATTGCAGAAAATTCAGCTTGATTTTGAAACTTTGCCTGGATCCCAATTGAGATGACTGTATTAGAATCACTGAGACCACAAGAAAACCACAAGCCCCTGACTCACATAGATTCCTTCAAGAGGATTATATTATTAACATTATGGGAACATTATACAAGGCATGATTTAAATGGAGCACCTCAGAAAGGAGATTTTTTCTGATACTTTAATGAAAAGTATTAAAGAAAGGAAGGCAAGGCTGGTTATAAGTAATCCTGACCTTTACCTACTTGTGGGCTCAAAGGCTTTGGGCAGATTTGAAACCATTTTCTTCTTAAGGAAAGTTTTAAATATTTAGATTTAGAGACACAAAGCACAGTTAAGAGTAAAACAGCACGTTGAGATAAGAGGAGCTTCAAGATGATAAAATGAACATCGACCAGATTAATTAGGTTCAACATTATAAAAACCTTGCCTAACACATAACATAACTCTCTTCCCAAACAAAGAACATAGATGGTGTCTATTTTATACTGAAATCTAGGAGCTCTCAAGTCCAGAAGTAGACACAACATAATTATTTATTTCTGTCACAAAGATTTATTGACTCTCCAGTAGGGAAAAGCCCTAGCTGCTATGTGCTGCCTAAACCAGAGGGAATGAGAAGAGAGAGGTGCGGACGGNATCAAATTCTTAGCACTTTGTGTGGCAGAGAAGAGATTTTGTTAAGTTAATACACTCAACTTTATATTGTTTAGCAGAATGCTCTTAGAGGTGGACAAGAAATAGCTCTTTTAGAGCTAAAGATAGCCCAAGATATATAGTAGTTGTGCTCCAGACCATCAACATCCCAGACTCTGGACAATCATGGACATCTTAATCAGCTTATCAGGGAGTTTGTAGATTTGTTTTCTTTCTAATAATTCTGCTTACAATATAATTCAATGCTATTCGTTCTCTCTCTCATATCTATCCATCCATATCTATCTATCTATCCATCTATCCATCTATCCATCTATCCATCTATCCACCTATCCACCTACCCATCTACCCATCTATCCATCTATCCAACTATCCAACTATCCATCTATCCATCCATCCATCCATCCATCCATCTATCTATCTGGGCAGAATTGCAGAAAATTCAGCTTGATTTTGAAACTTTGCCTGGATCCCAATTGAGATGACTGTATTAGAATCACTGAGACCACAAGAAAACCACAAGCCCCTGACTCACATAGATTCCTTCAAGAGGATTATATTATTAACATTATGGGAACATTATACAAGGCATGATTTAAATGGAGCACCTCAGAAAGGAGATTTTTTCTGATACTTTAATGAAAAGTATTAAAGAAAGGAAGGCAAGGCTGGTTATAAGTAATCCTGACCTTTACCTACTTGTGGGCTCAAAGGCTTTGGGCAGATTTGAAACCATTTTCTTCTTAAGGAAAGTTTTAAATATTTAGATTTAGAGACACAAAGCACAGTTAAGAGTAAAACAGCACGTTGAGATAAGAGGAGCTTCAAGATGATAAAATGAACATCGACCAGATTAATTAGGTTCAACATTATAAAAACCTTGCCTAACACATAACATAACTCTCTTCCCAAACAAAGAACATAGATGGTGTCTATTTTATACTGAAATCTAGGAGCTCTCAAGTCCAGAAGTAGACACAACATAATTATTTATTTCTGTCACAAAGATTTATTGACTCTCCAGTAGGGAAAAGCCCTAGCTGCTATGTGCTGCCTAAACCAGAGGGAATGAGAAGAGAGAGGTGCGGACGGYTTAACTAGGAATTTGTTTTCTATGTAGAAAAAAACAAACAAACAAACAAACAACAACAATAGAAAAGCACAGTCACCATGTAGATGTTGTGGCAACTGTCAGGCCCTCAACTCTCCTGCTGAGTCAAGGCTGACTAAGGAAGGATGTGTCCCCGGAATGTGAGGTAGGAAAGAAGCAACAGTCTGGCCCTTGSTGGGTGTGAGGGAGCAGGGGGAGGAGGGACAGCAACTCAGATTCACAGCATGAACTCTGGACAGGGTCTGGGTTTATTATCAACCCTATAATGCTTCCTATAATCTGTCTCCAGACCTCCACCTTCGTTTGTTACCCATGACACTAAAGGTTAGTGGATAAAAGAATATTTAATATTCTGGCAAAAAATGAACACTGAACACAGCCCAGTATATGTCATAGGAAGAAGAGGTGGGAGAATTGCTTAAGTCTCAGGGCTTCAAGAACAACCTAGACAGCAAGGGAGGAGGAGGAGGAGGAGGAAGAGGAAGAGAAATAAAATAAAAACACAAACCAAAAATAATATACTTTGGCAGTCACTTTACTAAAAAAAGGTCATTTTGAAACTTAGAGGCAAAACTGCCTATAACTACCTCATTAATCATGCTTGCTACTCTCTGACTGTATACACAAGTAGAAACCTGTCTGAGAGAATAAACCAGGGTAATTTATTTTTTGATCAACATAGAGATAAATGGCCTTGCTCTCAATTTGAAAACTTTTCTGACTATATTTTGGAGGTAATGGGAATTGGATAACTATTAGGATGCTTCGGAAGAGGAAAATCTTTGTGGTGGGTGGAATAGGATATTTTATCAAACTCAAAATGGGTTTTTAATGTTCAGAGATTTTTCAGGAAAGCGGAGCAGAGGCAGTGTTTTCGGATCCTAAATTGTTTTCAGAATGGATGGACTCTTTCAATCTGTTCATTAAGAACGTTCTGTTCAACTGGCTAAATCAGAGTAATTGGACTTTTAGCATGAAAAATGAATGTCAATGAGCAGGTATTTTAACAGAYGCACTTGTGCAATTGAAGTTTCAAAGCTCTTTAGTTACACTCTTCAGCAGCAGACTGAGTGTGTCACCAGGAGGAAGCCTTTGTGGTGGTTTGTCGTATGGAATAGGAGTGTCTGTGCCTCTAAGTGCTTGTTGTCATCCTGAAAATGTTCTAAATTTAATTACAGACCCGTTGATTTGTGTTTTTCTTCTGGGAAGCTGAGAACAACCCATTCTTTTAATCATAGTTCTCTTTTTTGGCTTAATCTTAGTGACAAAAACATCTGTCCCTGAGCTCACGTGTTGTGTGGTGTCAGTCATGTAGTATCTAACTGAAATATTTTATTGTGACATATTTTCTTTTATCTTTGTTGGTTTTTATTGAAAACAATGTTTTTATACAATGTATTCTGATTACGGCATTTCCCCAACTACTCCTAGAGATTCTCCCTTCTTCCCCAACCAACCAAATCCCCCCTCTTTCTTTCTTTCTTTCTTTCTTTCTTTCTTTCTTTCTTTCTTTCTTTCTTTCTTTCTYTCTCTCTYTCTYTCTTTCTTTCTTYCTTCCTTCCTTTCTTTCATTAGAATACAACCAGCATCTAAAAACCTAATAAAAGAAGATAAAACAAGCAAACAAACAAGACTAAGACATAGCAACAACAGCAAAAAAACAGAAAAAAAAAGAGCTAAAGAAAAAGCTCAAGAAATACATATAGATGCAGATACACATAGGTTCACACACAAAGACATCCCATAATAACGCAGAACCAGAAACTGTTGGTGTACCCTCTGTGAAGGTGTGGCTATTTAAGCATTAATTCTGTACTTGCAGAGAGCTAAGAACTCATCACCAGTCTCATGTTTTGTAAATATTTGTTCCTTCCTCACCTGCCTAAGGCAATCTAGAATTATATCTGATTAGCTTTAATAAAAAGCTGACAGCCAACAGCTGGGCAAGAAATAGAAGGCAGAACTTCTGGACATAAAAAGGGACTCTACGAGAAGAAACCAAAGGTAGGAGTTTGCCAGCAACTCTGGGATGGACAGATGGAACAGAGCAGAGCAAAGAGGTAGACCTGGCACATGGTGGGACATAGGCCAGAATGAGTCAGAATAAAGTAGTCAGAAGACTGCCAGTTAAGGTCTAAGCTTTAAAATATTAATAATTTATTTTATAATTAATTTTATATTAATATAGAATATTAATATAAAATACTAATAAGCTTCTGTGTCAATATTTATATCACTGGCAGGTCTGTAAAAGCCTCACTATAAGACACAATACATATGAAATGGACTTGTAAGACAAGAAGAGCCCTGACAAAGATCTATCACAAATACCATTGAATTTGCTTTCTGATGACCATCACTATTGAGCACTGGGCTTGGCCTTGAAAGTGGTTTGTACATTCAGTAAAACTCCATCAGAAAAAAAATAATTTTTCATCTGTGAGTTATCGTTTGAAGACAGATTCTGGCTTAGGGATGGGGCTTATGTCCACTTCCTCTTTCAGTGCTGGAACCATATATAGCCCTAACTTCACCAGGCTCTTTTCATGTTGCCTGTAGTGCCTGTGAGGTAATATGAACGTTAGTCCTGCAGTTTGATGAAGATATCTCTTTTAGGACTGAGTATTCTAAGGTCTCACTCTCTGAGCATTGTTCAAGTCAGATGTGGGTTTCTGTATTTATTCTCATAGACTTCAGGAGGAAGCTTCTCTAATTACGGCTGAGAAGGACTCTGACATAGCAGAATGTCATTAGGAGTTATTTTACCACTATGTTCATTTAGCAGAATGTTAATATTTGGTTTTCCCCTAGGTCTGTGGCCTATTTAGTGTCGGGTTATTAATCACCGGAGCAGTGTCAGGGATGGTTTCTATATTATGGAACCGATCTTAAGTCTCATTAAATATTGGTTGGTTACTTCCAAAAGTTTGTGTCACAAGTGCTTCTTGAAGGGAGGTCACTCTTGTAGATCAAAGGTTTTGTATCTGGGTTGGTGCTTATCTTTCTCCTTTGGTAGTAATAAAAAACACATCAAAAATATAACCCATCTGGACCAAGTAGACTTTATTCCAGAGATGCAGGGATAGTTCAACATCAATCAGAAGCCTATTTGATCATGATGGATAATCTTTTTGATGTGTCCTTGGATTCTATTTGCAAATGTTTTATGGAAAGATTTTGCATCTATGCTCATGAGGGGAATTGTTCTGTCTGTAATTCTCTTTCTCAGGTCTTTGTGGAATCACAAAACAAACTGGGCAAGGTTCCTTCTGTTTCTGTTTTGTGGAATAATTTGAGGAGTATTGGTGTTAACACTTCTTTGAAAGTCTGGTAGACTTCTGTGCTACAAGCATCTGGTCATGGACTTTTATTGGTTGGGACACTCTTCATTATTGCTTCTACTTCACTAGGACCTACAGGTCTGTTTAAATTGTTTATCTGATCTTGAGTTAACTTTGGTAAGTGTTATATATCAAGAAATTATCCATTTCTTTTAGATTTTCCAATTTTGTCCTCATGATTCTCTGGATTTCCCCAGTGTCTGTTGACATGTCCTCCGTTCTATTTTTAGTTTTTTAAATTTGGCTATCCTCTTTTCTTCTTTTAGTTAATTTAGATAAGGGTTTCCCAATCATATTAGCTTTTTTCAAAACCTGACTCTTTATTTAACTGATTCTTTGGTTTTCTTATTGTTGTTGTTGCTGCTGCTTGTTTTTGTTTTATTTTCTTTGATTTCAGCCTTGAGTTTGATTATTTCTTGCCACCTGCTCTTTTGGAATGTTATTCTTCTTTTCATTCTAGAGCTTTCATGTGTGCTGTTTAGTTACTAGTTTGASATCTCTCCAAATTTTTTAGGTAGGTACTTAGTGTTATGAACTTGCCTCTAGAACTGCTTTCATTGTATCCCATAAGTTTGAGTATATTGTGTATTCATTTTCATTCAATTCTAGACAATTTTTAATTTCTTTCTTAACTTATGTCTTGACCCATTTTTCCACATAATGTGTATTGTTCAGTTTTAGTGAGTTTGTAAGCTTTCTGTTGCTTCTGTGGTTGTTGACATCCAGCATTAATATTTTTGTCATCAACTAGGATGCAGGGTGATGTTTCAGTTTTCTTGTATCTATTGAGACTTGCTTTGTGTTTGAGTACATGATCAATTTGGAGAAAATTGTATGATCTGATGAGAAGAAGGTATATTCTTTTGTATTTGTGTGAAATGCTTTATAAATATCTTTTAGGCCCATTTATAGGCCATAGACATCATAGGCTAATGTCTATGACATCATCCAGCTTCATCTTTTCTCTGTTTAGTGTTTGTCTGGATGACCTGTCTATCAGCAAGAGTGTGGTAGTCAAGTCTTCTGCTATCACTGTGTGAGGGTCAATATGTTATTTTAGCTGCAGTAGTGTTTCCTGCATGAGCATGTATGCCCTTATATTTGGTATATAGATGTTTAAAATTGCAATATATTCTTGGGGGATTTTTCCTTTGATGAGTATGTATTATCCTTCCCTATCTCTTCTGACTAGCTTTGGCTTGAAGTTTCTTTTGTCAGATTTTTTAAGAATAAAATCATCTTTAATATTAAAAACATTGCCAGTTGGAAGACGGTAGTTGATTGGAGRTGGGCAGAAGTGTATTTTTAATGAGGCAAAGTTTACTGGAGGAAGATAAGTTTTTAAAGTTCTTATCAGATAACCTGCTTTTGTCCCTTCTTGAAATGTATTGCCTGTATTTGTGATGTATAGGTGTTGAATCATATATGYATTCACCACCAGTTGTACCTCATTCTAATGGAGACACTAAGGGAAACAGAGCTTGCATTTCATAGCATGCACCTGGCTATAATTCTCAAGGAAACTGGGATCAGGTTCTTGAGTAAAAGAGGACAGGACACAGTATTTTGTTAGATTATTGAATAAGTGCTCTTTACATAATCCATCCTGTAAGCAAATGAAGAATCCTAATTGGGGGGGTAGGGTGGGGCATGGAGAAAGCACAATTGTGCTCTCAGATAAAGGCAAGCTTTGGTTTAACACATAAGTAAAGGAACTTAGGACATAAAAAGAAACTTGCCCACACATGAAGCAGGCACCCTCCTTCCCCACTTCAGTCTGTCCTTGTTGGTGGCAGCAGTTTAGGGAGGTGGGGACACACTTCTCAGTGAGCATTTGCTCAATTCCGTGAGACCTTGACGAAGGCATTTCAACTCTCTGCCCTTGCTTTCTATATTTCTTTTACTAGCATCCTGGATTTTTCTTTCTTATTTAAGATTAATACAAAGTTTTTTTTTGGCAAATATTCTGTGGTCTTTTTGCCTTGTCCACATCTGAATGAAAAATTTAACAGATGCTAAAATTCTATCTGATACCTTAGACAAATGTATAGTAAAATGGATTTCTGATTTTTTTGGTTTTTACCTATTTTTCTTATTTTTTTCCCTCTGCTTTTTGAGTATGGGATTTTTGGCAAGGAGCCACTGGGCCTGATTTAAATGGTGCTGGTGGTGGATCCCATGGT
>BDUI01010005.1:37212-49004 GCA_002335545.1 Apodemus speciosus | reverse complement strand
TGTGGTTGAATTAAGGAAAGGCTGAAAGAAGCTGAAGAGGAGATCAGCCCTGTAAGAGGACCACCAGTCTCAATTAATCTGGACCCCTGAGATCTCTCAAACACTGAACAACCAAACAAGCAGCATACACAAACTGATAGGAGGACCTCAACACATATACAGCAGAGGACTGCCTGGTCTGCATTCAATCAGAGATTATGCACATAACCTTCAAGAGACTGGAGGCCCCGGAGAGTTTAGAGGCCAGGGGTGGRGGTGGAATGAGTCCATCCTCTTGGAGACAGGGGTGAGAAGGATTTATGGGATATGGAACAGTGGGGGTGAACAAGGGGGGAATAAAATCTAGAGTTTAAAAAATAAATCAACAACAAAAATAGTGAAAAAAGAAAAGCATTTTCACAAAAGAAAAAACTTATAATTCATATCTAGAGAGAGACTCATTAAAGTGTTGGATCTAATCTTGATAAATGACATTTAAATCTTATTTTTTTTAACTTAAGTGTAATACTGACTACTATAAAATGTCAATTTGATTTTTGGGATGTGATCATGCATCATTTATTCTCAGTCCATTTCCCAAAAGACTATAAATTCACAATTTTCTTTCAATACAAATAAAATGTCACAAAAGTAGATTGCTGCTAAATGCATAGATTTATGCTCTAAAATCTTCTGTTCTTCAAATGTGTGTTTTCTTCTGATGTTCTCGGGCAGATAACTATTTATTAATGTCATGACTTATTTAAAACTATAACTATGATTTACACATTTCCATTAATCCAGAACCATTTGAACATGAATGTGGCTGATAAAAAGCAAAGCAGTCACATCACTAGTTTTATTTTTTAAGATCACCACCTTCAAAATGACTCATACCTAATATGTCAAGGCACTCTCTTATTAACAGAATAACTCTCAYCTCATTTCTAAATTTATACATTTTTTCTCATCCCAAATCACTCTCATTGTTTTAGGTAAAATGTGGTGCTAAATAATAACAATATTTGCTAGATAACTGAACAAATGAAGTGATTACAAAATACAACATCTAAAAATGGAGCACATACTTCATGTCATTATGTAGAAGTGGCTCTAATCCTGCACACTTCTGAGTAAACTTTCCTCTTGGCATGTGAAGCCCATAGTGTATTGCTGGAATATAGCTTGCAAAAGTTGCAATGCACCTGCAGAAGCTTCAACGACCTCTTGGTATTGTTCATTTTCTGCCACTTGAGCATTATTTACCAATTGTTATAATCAACTGCATCTTTTAACTTTTGCCATCTGTATTTCTAGAGGTCCAAATAGCTCCAGGCAGGAAGCTACTCATCAAATGAATATCTTCTTGATCCTTGTTCATCAATTCATCTGGCTCCAAAGGCTCAAAATACACTCTTTCCAGTGGAGACTTCCCACACTCATGCAGTTTCTCTTTTCCTTTCTCCTTCCATCTTTCTCAGTATTTTAATGCTTCCACTTATTGTTTCTATTTCTCTCAGCTTAGAAAGCACATGATAAAGATTTCTGAACTATATTTATCACATTTCCTTTGCCATATACCATGAATAGACTCAGAATTTGAATTCAATAAAATTCTATTAAAAGGAGACATATTTGTCATTCGMCATACCCACATTCATTCATTCATTTCATGTAATGTTCTTCTTGAGCTCTCTTGCTTAATACAGACGTTCTTACTCCTTCCATCCATTACTTGAGGTCTCAGCAACACTGGACATATCTTCTCAATGTATGCTTCTATTATTATTTTTTATTTTGAGATTATAGTATTATAATGTCATTTCTCTTTTCCTTTCTCCTTCCAAACCCTCTCATATACCTTTCCATTCTCTTTATCAAATTCTTGGTATAGTTTTTATCTAACTGTCGTTTTATACATACATATATACATATATATATTACATATATATACATATGTGTATATATATATTCCTCAATAAAACCTCTTCAGTCTGTATAATAGTGAGTGTGTGTATGTGTGTGTGTSTGAGCATGTGTTTATACAATGTAATATTGGATAACCAACTGGTGTGTTCTTCCTGGGGGCAAAATATTCCTTCAAATCTGCAACACTAATTTTCCTCTAGTTCTTTGTAGAGTGTTGAGAACAAACCAATACTAATGAAGTTACAGTCCTTGGAGGGGAACCTACAGTCATAAAGCATCATAAGGCCTACCAATATTCTATTTGTCCTTGTCAGGAAAGTCTTGCAACAGTTAGAGACCACTATAGTAGGACCACAACCCATAGTTTCTATGGATACAACTACAAAATACTTCTGCACCTAAGGCAGGATGAGCAGTTTGGAAGAGGATGGAGAAATTAGAAGAGGCAGGGAATCAAGGAGTTTGCTGGTTGACTGTCTCCTGTTAGTGTAAAAAACTACTCCTTTCATATAGTACTCCATTTTCCTTTTATTTCCTGCCAATGTTCCTACTTCTATTTCAGTTCCCTGTCTGTCTCTCTCTCTGTATCTGTCTCTGTGTCTGTCTCTCTCTAGCTCTCTCTCTCTCTCTCTCTCTCTCTCTCTCTCTNCTCTCTCTCTCTCTCTCTCTCTCTCTCTCTCTCTCTCTCTTTCTCTCTTCCATTTTTGGTTGAATTTCTTCTTTCTGAAATACAAAGAGCAGAGAGCAGAACTGTTCTTTGTCTCACATTTGGATCTGATTCCCTTTATGAGCTGGGATCTTTTTTTTTGATGATTTCATGGAGTCCTATGACTGTAATTCACTCTTAGTGATAATGTCCCTTGAGTTTACATTTTCATGATATTACTTATTTATTTATTTATTCACTTTAAATTTCAGTATCAGCCTCCCTCTTCCCAGTAGCTCATCATGCATATCCTCTCCAAAATTCCCTCCTAACTTTCTCTACTGAAAAGAAGAGCCCCCTGCTTGGTATCTCCTGTCCCCATTTTCCCACTAACAATTTCTGATCTCTTTTCCTGCTCTCCCTACACCTGATCTATCCCAGCCTTGATACTCCCCTCTTTCAGACCCAGTTCCATCCCTCTACACAATTTTGATATTTGTTTTTCCTTCTGAAAAAGATTCAACCATCCTCCCTTTGGCCTTCCTTGTTATTTAGCTCCTTTGGATCAATGGATTATAGCATGGTCATCCTTTATTTTATGGCTAATATACACTTATTAGTGAGTACATACCATTCAAGTCCTTTTGGGTCTGGGTTTTTTCACTGAGAATGATATTTTTAGTTCCATCCATTTATGGATGCCCTTGTTTTTAATGGCCAAGTAGCATTACATTGTGTAAATGAACCACATTTTATCAATCCTTCACTTGAGGGACACAAAGGTTGTTTCCAGTTGCTGGCTATTATAAATAACCTGCTATGAATATAGCTGAGCAAGTATACATGTGGGATAGCATCTTTTATGTATATGTTCAGGAGTGGAAGAGCTGTGTCTTGAGGTAAAAYGATTCCCAATTTCTGAGAAAACTCCAAATTGATTTTCAGAGTAGCTGCAAAAGTTTGCATTCTAAACACCAATGGAGGAGTGTTTCTATTGCTCCACATTCTTGTCCGCTTGAACTGCTGCCCCTTGAAATTTTGATCTTAGCCAATCTGATGGGTGTAAGATGGAATTTCAGAGCCATTTTGATTTGCATTTCCCTAATGACTAAAGAAGTTAAGTATTTCTTTAAGTGCTTTTTGATTATTGGAAATTCCACTGTTGAGATTTCTGTTTAGGTATGTACCTAATTTTTAATTGTGTTACTTGTGTTGCTGCTGTCCAACTTCTTGATTATTTTTATATATTTTGGATATTAACTCTGTCAGATGTAGGATAGGTGAAGATGATTTCCCAATCTGGAGGATATAATTTCTATCCTATTGATTTTTTTCCTTTTACTTAAGAAATTTTTCAGTTTCAAGAGGTCCAATTTATTAATTGTTAATTCTATAGCCCGAGTCATTGATGTTCTATTCCTAAACTTACCTCCTGTAACAATGAGTTTAAGGTCATTCCCCATTTTTTTCTTCTTTTTCTTTCAGTTTGTTTATATTGTGAATTACATTAACAAATTTTTGTATATTGAATCACCCCTGAATCCCTAGACTGAAACAAACTCATTTCTGGTTAAGGAAGTCTTTGATGTGTTCTTGGATTCAGTTTGCAAATATATTATTGAATGATTTTGCATCAATATTACTAATAGAGATTGATATGAAAAAAATTTGGAGTCTTCTTGTGGTTTAGATGTCAGGGTGACTGGTCCTCATAAACTAAGTTTGGCAGGATTCCTTCCATTCCTGTTTTGTAGAATATTTTGAGGAGTATTTGTTTTAGTTCTTTGAAAGTCTAATAGAATTCTTTGCTAAAAGCATCTGGAACTATAGTTTTTCGGGAGGGGGGAACGGAGCAGATTTTAGTGACTCCTTAAAATTCCTTAGGGGTTACAGAACTATTTAGGTAGTTTACCTGGTCTTGATTTAACTTTGATTGTTGGCACCTATATAGAAAATAATATATTTCATGTATATTTTCCAATTTTGCAGCATACAAGCTTTTGAGATATGACCTAATGATTCTTTGGATTTTCTCAGTGTCTGCTGTTAGGTCTCCCTTTTCATTTCTGATTTTGCTAATTTGGATACTTTCTGTTTACCTTTTCATTTGTTTGTCTACAGATTGTTAATCTTGTTGATTTTCTTAAATAACCAGCTCTAGGATATTTTGATTCTTTGTATTGTTCTCTTTGTGTCTAATTTATTTATTATAGCCCCGAGTTTGATAATTTCTTGCTGTCTACTCCTCTTGGGTGTGTTTCCTTTTTCTTCATTTTTTCCCTAGAACTTGTATGCATAATTTAATTCCCAAGTATGAGAATATTCCAGTTTCTTTATGAAGGTTTGTAGTGCTATGAAATTTCATTTTAGCCTTGCTTTAATTGTGTACCATAAATTTGGGTGTGGTCTGTTCTCATTTCCATTGAATTCTAGAAAGTCTTTATTTTTTTTTTATTTCTTCCTGGACTCAGTGATCATTAAGTAGAGAGTTATTCAGTTTCCATAACTATTTAGGATTCTGTTGGTTCTGTTGTTTTTGAAGTTCCATAAGGATGAAAAGGGTTATTTCATTCTTCTATCTTTTGAGACTTGCTTTTTGAATTCTTATATGGTGCTGAGAACAAATTATATCATTTTGTATTTGAGTGACATGTTCTATACATATCCATTATGTTCATTTGAATCATAACCTCTGCTAGTTTAATTATTTTTCTGTTTAGTTCCTCTCTCAATGTTGTATACTTTGGTGAGAGTGGGATTTTGACATCTCCTACCATTAATATGTGGTGTTTGATGTGTGATTTAAGCTTTAGTAATGTTTCTTCTATGAATACATAAATGCTGGTTCTCTTGTATTTGAGACATAGATCTTCAGAATTGATACATCTTCTTTGTGGATTTTCCCTTTGCCGTGCATAAGTGTTCCAATCTCAATTGATTACTTTTGGTTGAAAGTTAATTTTAACAGACACTAGAATGATCAGTTTGTTTCTTATCATACACTCCTTATGGATCTCCAAAAATACAGAAAACAGCTTGATGCCTCTAGCCAATGGATCACTAACAGTCCAGTAGGGAAATTGATAATAAACTTTGATTGCCACCTTTCCCAGCCTTTACTCTTCATCAGTATTAAATAAAAAATGAAGGAATGTTGAGTATTGATGCCTACTCAAGGGACAAGAGAATGTTTCCCTGCTGTGGACTGCCTTTATAAACATAGTAAACTGCGTATGTAGTAAACTTGTAAAAACTTCAAGGCACAATGTGGCCATTTCCATCTTATTCCCAAGATCTCCAGCTGCCAGACCCCTTCCTCAGACCTCTCTAATTGTCATAATGATGTTTTATCCACTATAACTGTCACAAGTGGCATTTCTAGCCCTACAATCCAAAGTGAAAAGTCTGTTCAAGATCCCGCAAACCCTGAACAGGAAAACCTACCATTCCCTGAGCTTCCCACAGAAACCCAGCAATCCCTAACCAGAAAAATCTCACCAGTCCCTGAGCTCACAAAAGCTAAGGACTTGACATCCCACCAATCTTCACCTTGGAAAAGGTTCAGGTAGTCTGCTCCTAGGAGCAGAGGAAGTCACTCCTGGATTCATCCTTCCACATTCTTGATCCTCCCAATAGATCTCTTTTTTGAGATTTGCTTTCTCCTGTGAACCTTTCATTGGAAGAAGCCAAAAAGCAATGAAAAGAAGAAGGGGAAAAATGGGACTTGTGAGATGACACCTCCATCTCATTCTCGCAGTTTTAATGGGCTGGCTAATACTTCCTGGAAAGGTATACATTCATCATACATTCCAATGATTAAAATTACTGAATGCTTCAGTTATCACAGYCAAAGCACCTACTCATCTATTTGCTGCTACAGACCCTGACTTCCGTGGCACATTTACTTATTTTAGTTTATACCCAATCTCATTACTGGTTCAGCAGATATCATTTTACCATAATTTTGGGAAGTGTACTATGTTTCCAAATTAATAGTAATTCCCATGCTTTATATGTTTATGTGATGTTTCATCTACATTGAATTCAGACAGTGATTTTGAAAATAATACACTTTGTTTAACACTATATTAATGAAACTTTGTGTTTGAAGTATACTAAAGCAACAAGTTATTATTCCGTCAATTAACTGATTATGGTTGCTATCATTTCAAAATGTTCTTTTTGAAATAGAAATAGAAAATCTTTCTCTATAATATCTGTATCAAATGTCCCATTTTTATTTCATTAAGCAATYATTAGGCATATTTTATTTTACAGCATGACAGATGAGAGAACAAAATAATTTAAGGTACGATGCTTGAAACTAATAMTGAGTTCTACAGTGACTTCTTCTGAAAATGCCTTATGCCTTCAAATATTAAACACTTTCAAACTTTGAAACCAAGTTACTAATATGCACCAAGATCATTTTAAACTACACACTGAATTTTCTATCCTACTGTGAGTGAATTTAGCCTATTTAAGTATACAATTTAACAAACCTTACTGTATAGGACTAGCCATGTAATTATTTTATACATACTARTAAGGATGCAATCCTTTAATTAAATTATGTTCCTTAGAACTATATAGAACAAAAATAAGTTGTGTGTGAAAGAGTTACACACACACACGCACACANTAAAATTAATAAATACTTCAAAGAACACCATGAATAAAAAGAGAATGGTACCTTAATATTGAATTGCTATATTTTTRTATTTTCTAGAGTTTCATCTAAAACTTCACAGAATTAATTTGTCACTCTCTGACAAAATTTAAAACAATTTAGTAAATAGAAAACAGAAATATCCAGCTACCCTAAGCTGCATGTTGTCCCCCTGACCCTACCACAGGTCAACTGTCTGGCCACTACTCTCCCTTCCATCACCTAGCCTGCTGGACCAGGAATACCAAAATTAGACACCACCCCATTTCCACAGTCCCCTGTTTACCCTGGGGTACAGAAAGCTGTTCYATTTTCCAGGTAAAGGCTGCCCACAAAAGGCATGCTGGACCAGGAAGATTCAGGATAGCAACTAGCAGTAGTMATCAGAAGTCCCAGATGCCAGGAAAACAATAGGTTCCCAGGACACAACGGAGATGACATTAGCTGAAATACCCAAGGGGAGAGAGAATCTGTAGCGACAATATCCAGAGGTTAGGAATTGCCCCTGGTTAAGGAATGGAGCCACCCACCGATCTCAAAAAAATCTTAACACAGAATTGCTCCTGTCTCAAGGAAATACAGGGACAGAGAATGGTACAGAGGCTGAAGGAAAGGACATGCAGAGATTGTCACATCTGGTGATCCGTCCCATATGCAACCAGCAAACCCAAACATTATTGCTGATGACAAGAAGTACTTTCTACAGGAGCCTGATATAGCCATCTCCTAAAAGACTCTGCCAGAGCCTGACCAATACAGATGTGAGTGCTAGCAACCAAACATTGGACTGATCATAGGGAACCCAATAGAGGATTTGGGGGAAGGACTGAAGGAGCTGAAGGGGTTTGCAACCCCATAGGAAGACCAACAATCTCAACGAACCAGACAGCCCAAAGATCCCAAGGACTAAACCAAATGCAGCATGGATTCTGCTGCAAACGTAGCAGAGGATGGCCTTATCTGGTATCTGTGGGAGAGGAAGCCTTTGATCATGTGAAGGCCCATAGRGTAATGGTAGAGTGGTGAGGCAGGAGTAGATGGGTGGGTAAGGGAGCACCCTTATAGAGGCAGGGGGAAGGGGGAAGGAATAAGGGATTTGTGGAGGGGAAACCAGGAAGGGGTATAACATCTGAAATGCAAATAAATAAAAAAGCAATAAATAAAAACTAATAAAAATGAAGCACCAACAGAAGAGATGGAATAGAAGAAAGAATAGAAGAAATCTGGGATGCTGCGAAAGACCTAACCTAAAAATAAATGTACAAAAGGAATGTTTAGAGTCATAACTCCAAGAAACAAAATATTTTCAACAAACTCATAGAAGAAAATTTCTTCTCCAACCCCGAAGAAATGCCTATAAACATACAAGAAACTTAAAGAACACTGATTAGATTGGACTAGGAAAGAAATCACTCCTACCACACAATAATCAAATCACAGAATCTAAGAAAAAAAGAAAATATTAAAAGCTGTAGTGAACTAGGCCAAGTAACATACAAAGGCATACATAGCAGAAATATACCTAACTTCTCAACAGAGACTCTAAAAGCAACAACAGCCTGGACAGATATCTTAAAGCCTCAATGAAACCATAGTTACCAACCTAGACTACTATATTCAGCAAATTTCCCAATCAATATTGATGGAGAAATGAAGATGATCCAGGACAAAACCAAATTTAAACAATATATATCCAAAAATCTAACCTCTGACCCCATTAATTATCCACTGYTATGCTTGTAGACAGGAACTTAGCATAACTGGCCCTTAGTGCCTTCATCCAGCAGCAGATGAAAACATATGCCAAGACCCACAGCCAAACATCGGGTGGTACTTGGGAGTCTTGTGGAAGAAGTGGGGATAGAATTAAGTAATCAGGAGGGGGTCAGGATTACCACAAGAGCTACAAAATCAAATAACTTGGTCCCTTGAGGGTTCTCAGAGACTGAACCATCAACCAAAGAGCATGCTGCGGCTGGACCTCAACCCCTACACATTTGTAGCAGGTGTTCAGCTTGGTCTTCATGTGGGTCCTGTAACAAGTGAAGAGTAAAGCTCTCTCTGACTCTGTTGTCTGCCATTGTACCTACTTCCCTACTTACTCTGCTTGCTTGGGGTCCAGTGTGAGTGGATGAGTTCAGTCCTGTTGTGACTTGAACCTAAGGGGTGTTCTCCTTCACTGAGGAGAATGTGATGGAGTGATGGGGAGAGAATTTGTAAAGGTGAGACTGGAAAGAGATGAGCAGGCAAGTGAGGCTGTGACAAGAAAGTTAAATGAATAAACAAACAAACAAATAAACAAATAAGAAATCAGTAATGCATGAAGCATGCATAAAATGCAAGTAATTGGTCATACCTGCATTTGGTTTTATGGTGTACCTATAAATATTACAATAAAAATACTCTTAAGAAAGCACAGAAAATAAATATGTTTATTGGTTTTAAATATGGTGTCTATAGACTTAGGCATTATTTTGCCAAAAACCTTGCAAATTTTAATAAAGAAACATAACCTAGGATATTGTGAGAGTTTATGCATAGCAACAGTAAGCCATATTAAGCATATCTAATGATCAATTATTTTGTTATGAAATAATTTATGCTTTTATTATATTATATCTTTCCTTTATTATCCTTAAAATATATTAAGCTTATGTAAACTTGGTACTTGATTTATTTTTTATTTGACATAATTAAAAATAGAAACATAAATTTGTATTGATTTCTTATASTGTAACTTTTTTCTCCTGAAAGGATATTTTTATTTCTCAGGTCCTCAAATCATAAGCAATTTGTATTATAAAAATTAAAGTTGTTTATAATGATAGTATAATTGCTCAAGGTATATGTAATTGTAATAACAATTATCTAGCCAACCACCCAAGGCTGGGGAGGTATGGATCTTAGAAGAGAATGCAATACAGCCACTCTCTTAAACTAGTGTGGCTTTTCACTGTATTATAAATATTTATTCTCATACTTAGAGATATGTGTAGATCTAACTCTTGGTCAAAGAAGCTTCTTTTTATAGCAGTCAAAACCAAACCAAAACAAAACAAAAAAACCCAACAACATAAATTGTCAAAATGCACAGACCAACTGATCATGGATTATAACACTCAGTTAATGTATAAATAACATACATACATGCTGCTTAGGGAACATTGTGAAAGCAGAATACAAAGTCCCTAACAGCAGAGGACCAGGTCATATTTTATAACACATGATCTTCTATAAGAAAGCTACACTATTGGAATATCAATAATACCACTGTTTAAGAAGACCTAGATAATGAGCACATTAGCTACAATTCCAGGATGTACAGGAAAGACTTCACAGGGGCTGCAGGCAATTAAAGACCATCAAGAAATGGAGAGATAACCCACCCAAACAAACCCCAAATTGATATCCAGGCTCATTTGGTCAGTCCTAAAAACATATATCTACAGCAATACAAATGGACTCAGCAGAATGTGTTTTTATAATTATAATATATACAAGTATATAAAAGTGTATATTATATATACTGGAGTAACAGAATAAAAGGACAGGAATTTTAGAGGAATTGTAGATGTCACAGACTGACTTGAAGAAAAGAGAAGTGATATAACCATAGATTACATATATAAGAATTAGGAATTACCTAGGATGCTTTAAATGTTATACAATTTATAAATGATTCGTAAGAATAACAATTTGAACATTATAAATTCTGTCTCATATTTGTATATGTATATGTGTAGTAAATGAGTAAATGAGTAAATATACACATACTAATCTATATACTTACATATCAATCTATTGACATACTTGTATAAGTATTTCATATGGGTATCTTCATCAAGGTTAAAAATTTGATACCAAGAATTTACTAACTATGCGCAGTAGAATGGGGAAATACTTACTAAGATTTAAAGACAGATTGGCAAACCGAACCCAAGAGCATATCAAAAGGATCATCCATCATGATCAAGTAGGCTTCATACAGGGATGCAGGGATGGTTCAATATATGGAAATCTATCAGTGTAATCCACTACATAAATAAACTCAAAGAAAAAAACACATGATCATTCCATTAGATGTTGAGAAAACATTTGACAAAATCCAACACCCCTTCATGATAAAAGTCTTGGAAAGATCAGGAATTCAAGGCCCATAGATAAACATAGTAAAAGCAATATACAGCAAATGAGTAGCCAACATCAACCTAAAAGGAGAGAAACTTGAAGCAACCCCACGAAAATCAGGGATTAGTCAAGACTGACCACTTTCTTCATACCTACTCAATATAGTACTTGAAGTCCTAGCCAGAACAATTAGACAACAAAAGGAGGTCAAAGGGATACAAATTGAAAAAGAAGTCAAAATATCACTATTTGCAGAAGATATGATAGTATTCTTAAGTGACCCCCAAAATTACACAAGAGACCTCCTAAACTTGATAAACAATTTCAGAGGGGACTAATATAAATTTATCTCAAAAAATCAGTGGCTTTCCTCTACTCAAAGGATAAACAGGCTGAGAAAGAAATTAGGGAAACAACACCACTTACAATAGTCACAAATAA
>BDUI01010004.1:46092-60821 GCA_002335545.1 Apodemus speciosus | reverse complement strand
AGAGAGAGAGAGAGAGAGAGAGAGAGAGAGAGAGAGAGAGAGAGAGAGAGAGAGAATAATATCATTGCCGGAGCAGGCATACAAAATATCATTGGTCATAAACTTACATCTTTACTCTAGATTTTGCAAAAGTTGCCAGTAGCAAAGAAAACTGAGTGACTACATACAGGTACCACTGACACAAACAGAAACTAAACACCTTCCTGACAACCAAAGTAGGGATCTCTCTTTTATGTCTGGAGTATTCTCTTTTCACACTGAAAGACTTGCTGTGGTGGCTTTCCTTGCTCCTCCCTTACATAAACAGAGATTTACTGTGTATACTGAATGTGAAGAAACAGATAAGCCTTCTTTTGGGGATCTACAGATTAATGCCTAAATGGTATTAAACAAAACCTTTTAGAAAAAGGAAAAGTATCCACTTTACGATAATTCTTATTTTCTACTTAAATTTGTTTTGTTGTGTCAAGCAACATGCTTATTTCATATCCCTAAATCAACATAAATAATAAAAGATATTACCTTTAGCACCTAAAAGAAAGACTGGGATAGTTTACACAACCAGGAATAGAAGAGGATTATTTCTGAAATTTCTAGGTAAGTGGAAATGCGTGACCAGCATATAATACCCAAGCAATGACATTTGGAGAATGTGATCTGAGGGGCACCAGAAGAGGAGAAGGGAGGGGCAGGATGGGGAAGGTGGGGGAGAGGGATAGTGAAGTCATGGTCACCTGTGGCATGAAAGCAGACTGAAAAGATCTCAAAGTTCATAGGTACATCAAAAATATGATTTTTGATAAATACTGTGTCATAGCAAGACATTTTTCTAAAATATGACTCCCAAAGAGGCCCTAGTGACATACTTGCCAATCATTCTCAAACAATAAAATTCTAAGAATAAGTTTCAAGCTGCAGCACAGTAGTGTCAGTTCAAACCGGGGAAGGTAATTAGCGTCTGAATTTAGTTACCGAGTAGATATTCACAATTTATATATTACACCAGAAGCAGGAAAAGATTCTCATAGTCTTTGCAAATACACAAGTCCAGACTGTGGGCTAATTTACAGGAACGTAACACGGCTACACTGGAGCTCTTATTATGAAATAGCTAGCATGTCACTAAAAGCTTGGGCATCCCATCAGTGAGCCCCATACTAATAACACTGGCAGTAATGTATCTGCGTACGACTTCCTCCTTGCAGGCAAGTGTGAGCATTGCTATAGAGACAACAATAAATTGAGAGGTTTATTTATGAGTAGGAGTATGCCGTAGATTTCAGGAGAGCACACTATCCTCAATGGCATCTCTGCAGTTGTGCTTTCTATATTAAGCCACTCAAGTAATGAGGAATGCAGCGGTAATTAAATCACTGGAGTGTCAGTCAGTCTTCTCTCTCTGCAGCATTGCTCTCGATGCTTGCCAGCCTAGCAAGAAAAATCTGTACTGAAGCTGCAGACTACTTAGTATTATTTGTCCTGCCAGCATGTTCACTTGAAGCATCTCAGACTATTATTTAAGTCACTTCATATTTTCTTCATAAATGAAACACACTCATTATCACATTGAAAACTAGAGAATCTAGCAAGTGAACCAGCCTAGCACTCTGATATTTAAAGTGGTATCAGAAACAGGCAGCCTAATTTCATCACCACTGATACTGTCACTGTGTGTTGATGAGAGACGCACAGGTTGGTAACTTTAAATTAAGTATATTGATACGTGTGTGTCCCTTTTAAAGAAGATCTAGGGGGTATATAAAAATCCTAGCTGACAATTGCAGCAGTTCCTTCTTAAATGAGAAGCAATCTTATTGAAAGGAAATGCGTCAATGTGATTGATTCTGTTAAAGTAAGTACTGATTCCATCACTTTCAAAGAGAAAGTGCCTACCGAAAAAATAAGGGATTAATCACGTTCATTTTAAAATTCACCCTGCCACACACACAAAAGAACAACAATCATTTATTTTGAGGAAAGACTGTATATGCCATGAAAGGACTTAAAAATAGTTTGTTATTTTCAGGGAATCTTTGGAAAGCCTTCTTTCTTACTCTTGTTTCTTTGCTTCTTTCTGAATGACACAATGACCATTTTCGTCTTACAATTTTGTTCTGGATTTGGAAATCCAGTGCTTGATAATTCATAATGTGCAAGCAAACTTGGAGTTAAACATCATCTATTTTACAGCCTGCACATATTTTTACACAGACACAGAAATTCCACATGCATCCACTCACAGATACCTGTGCATATAAGAGTGCAAGAAAAGTCTTTAACATGTAAATTATGTTCTTTCTTTTTTACTAATTTTTTTAACTCCAGATGCTTGGCCTATCACATCACCCCCATCCTTTCCAGTCCTCCTTTGCCTCTGCTTCCTTGTTTCTTTTCCTTTTTATTAGAAGGAATGAGAACTGCACACAGCTGTCCTCTAGGCCCTTTTTGTTGTTGTTTTGAAAAATCTCTTTTTTCCTGCAGCAAAGGCAGTGCTTATTAATCTTTCCCCCCTCTTGGTCTCAGTGGTTTTCTTTCTCTCCTGCTCTTCCCATTGAAAACCTGTAGGTGGTAAAAAGTTATTTCTTTCTTCCAGGTGTCTATGCTCCCCTGGGAATTAGCAAAAGTACTGGGTTTTTATGCTGATCTCTCCTATACAAAGGTGGGGGGATACATCAGTGAAACCAACTTTGCTCTGAAGAACTAATATATGTGAAAGCATCTTTCAAATTCTAGGTCAGCAGTGAGGCACCCAGAAAACCTTCTCTATAAAGAAGCCTGTGTTTTGCCTAATTATTCTGAATCTCAAGAAAAAGCAACTGTCAGACTCCTTGTACTGAAGAGTTGAATTTAATGAGCTTCATTCCAATGATTCTACCTAGATTTTTCACTTTCCCTGGCCTGTTTCTGTTGTCTAGACAGGGGCTTTTTTATTTTTTAACTTAGCCTGTTTGGTAAAAACCTGGCACAAAGAAGATTCTCTACCACTAAGACAACTCTACCACCAGTGTAAATGCAAAATGACCATCCCTGATGCCAGCAAGGTGGATCACTTTATTTCCTGACTTGAATTTTTAATGATTATGCCTATAAAAAGAGGAACTGTCATGAACAGTTCTGTGAGCAGTGACTGCAGACATGGACTTAGGAAGCCAGGACTGAGCAAGGCAGAGCATGCTGGGAGTCCCAGCTCTTGGATTTACCGTTATGGGTGCTTGCTAAATCATTAATAGGTTTTCAAATCCAGTTTTGTCTTATGAAACATTAGAAAACTAACAATTCTTATAGCCTATAAAGTTTACCTACAGTCCTGGTGTATAATGAGCACTGCAAACAAGCATCATTGTTTCATAATCATCATTAGTGTCTCCATAGTGCTATAATTCAGTTAGGAACACAAGAAAACTATGGTACTTTTAGCAGGGGTTGATACGTGACTGTCACCAAGGTTGTGAAGCCTCAGAAGACTGGGCCAAGATCAGAGTGGGAGTTTGACTAAAATTTTGTATCTCATTTTTCCTTCTCAGACGCTTTTCATATAGGATTTAAACACAATGATAGCTCACACATAATTTTAAGCTTATGTGAATCAACCAGTAAACATTAATCATTACATTGATTTATCAACTGTGCCATTAACAAGTTTGCTATATTATAAAATGAATTAATTATTAGAAAGTTAAAATAATCCAAATAGCAAATTACATACACGGCCAATTAAGTGTTTTGACTAGGAATGTTGCATTCCAATTTTATTCTAGTGCGCAAGCCAGTGCGGTTAAATGGTAAAAGAAGTTTAAGCATCTACTTTGAAGTCCACCAGTTAAAATCAAGCAATTGGTTTGCTGTCAGTGACTAAATGAATTCTAAGCATCCTTTTAAATCATGACGTTACTAATTTTCTTCTCTTAATTCATTATTACATATGTTCAAATGTTTGTAACTAAATGGATGTGTATAGAAATATATACAGTTTCTAGAAACCTGATAAGTGTGCATATGTATGACATATTTAATAATATCTTTTAAGAATAAAGGAAGTAATTTTACCTGACATTCTAAGGAGATTGCATTGCTTTAGTGACAAAGTTTATGATCATTCTATTGCTCTCCCTTCTTCTGTCCATTTCTCAATATCTCCTAACAGTTCATTAACATTGTAGACAAATACCAATGCTTGGTTTACTCTAATTTGCTATTTTCCTAATAGCTGCATAAAAAGATCAATGAATAACATAGCCAAGCAGATAAACTCTTGTTTTCCAGTTCATAAGTAGACATATATTAAAATTAAAAATCTATGTTTACTTCACACCTTGCTTCCCATGACTCACATATAAACAATGCAGCCTGTTGATGAGTAACTACTCCACAGTTGATGTGCTTCGTGCTTCAGAAAACATTATTGTGATCTCGTGGAAAATTAGGATTAAAAGTATAGTAAAGATGACTGGGCAAATGAAAACTCAATCAAAAATCATCAATTCATGACCAACATGCATAAACTCTGGCCAATAAGATGATGAAAATATAGAAAGGTAGAACAAGGTTCCATTTCTATTACTCAGAACTCAACCAAGTAGTACTCTTTTATGCACTCCAAGTATATTTTCTGGTTTTCCTGAGATAAGGAATAAATGCTACTGTACTTCAAGGCTCTTATAGATCAGTTATAGCAGGATTCCTGTGTCCAAATTATGTGGTGACTTCAGCAATAAGAAAAAAAGGGAGACCTTCCGAATGGGAAAAGCATGAGAGAAAGAAAATGACTAGGACAAAGAAGGGGGAAACATGGTTTCATATTTAAATCGATTAAGTTGTACAGATGATTCTTAGTTTATCGATATTAGTTCTCCCAACCCTCCATAGTGAATCTCTGCTTCAAGGACACCAGACAGAGAGAAAGGGGAGATGTGGAAAAGGAGGAAGAGAGATGTCACAGAGGAATATCAGTCTGGAAATACTCGTGAAGAGCAGGGTTCAAAGGGGAGCTTGTGACTTCCTGATGCTAGGAGGCTTACACTTGCTGGAAACGCTGCTTATTTCATGCTCACTGCTCAGGCAAGGGTGTGTATTAGATGTTACTAATAAGCCCCCTCGGGAGATTTTATTTTAAAATTTAATCCCAGCTGCTACTGACGATATATTTCCAGAATGTTGGTAAACATCATGGACTTTGAAGTGAGGTAAAGTCTCTTTTTCATGTTTTATTCCATCACTTCATGCTGGTGAATGGTTAGGATTCACCTGGTTTGGTTTCCTCATCTGTGTATTTACTGACAGCGAGCTATTTTCACAAGTTTGTTCATTTGTTCATTTCCCCAACTTCATTCATTGACTCATTATTTTACAAATCCTTGAGAAACAAGGGGCAGATATATGGACGGTCTCTGCCCAAAATATGCACTATAGCAGTCATATAACACAGGGTTCAAAGAGTGCATAGATAATACTGATGGCCAATGCCAGACACATCAGACACTGATTAGGACATATTATAATGATTAGACTGAGGTTCTACTTCTGATTCGAACACACTGCTTGCTGCACTTGCATATTTTGTGCTCAGGAAATGGATGGAAATTTCTGTGGACTACCTTGATGATTCTAGCAATAGTTTGAGACAGTAATAAATGCATACAATTTGTGAAATTGAGAAAAATTAAATTAAGGAGAGGTAAACAATAAGGTGTCTTCAGACATTTCCTGGTGGAGTCTGTCTTGAGCATAGGGTGCCTCACTTCTGAGATTCTCCTTATACCTGCTGCACTTCAAAGATCCTCCTTCACAGCAATTTTAACCTGATGGAGGATTTGAATGTTGGCATGTAACTGAGAACCTCTGGCCAATGTAGAGCTTTGCTATGTTGGGAATGAATAAAAAGCAAAAAGAGTGAACCTAAGAATTGTTGTTCTTTAATCAAACATTCACAGTATCTCATTTTTTATGCCTGGGGCARACAGAAGCATTCTCATTTTTAACAAGTGGCCCAAATGGCTTCAAAGTWAGCAATGACCAGAGTTCCTTAGAATAGCACTAGGTCTGATGCTTCATTAGTGTGGACATGGGGAAGAGACTGGTTCTGTCTAAATCTCTACCTTTTTCAAATTACTTTGATGCCAAAGTTGTTGAAAGGCATTCTCTGTTTCACTGGCCCAAGTGGCCCATCAGCTGTCTCATGGACTCTCATGTTTTAATGACTAACTCTAAGCCAATGACTCCCAACTCTCTGTTTAGATCATTCTTCCAAACTTTACACTTCTACATTTAAGCACCGGTAAAACAATTCCCATTGGTGGTTTATAAGTCCTACAAGCTCAGTTCCTTATTATCTTTCCAGTCTCCATAGAGGCTACACCCTCTGTAACATAAGTGTGCCATGGGGAGTCCTACCAGAACTTTCTCTCCTGCCAAGAGCCCTCATCTCATAGAACACAACCCTGATGTTCTCACTTCAGGGCTTTGCTCAAATTCATCTCCTTCTTTCAATTTCTTCATCATTGTCTAGCTTATACCAGACATTTCTCCAATGAATAACATTGAAATCTTTCTAATTGTTCCCTTTAAATCCAAACTCCTCATGCTGGAATTAATCCTCCTGGAATAGCCAGAGAGCTAACTACATACTCTAATTGGTCCCTTCTCTCATATAAAATCCTCTAAAGCTAGCCACTGTACTCAGCTCCAGCAGAAACACCCTAATAGAGTAAACCCAGCCTTAGTCATCTTCTTTACAACTGAGAGTCCCCACTGCATCTTCTCTCAGCCCAGAACAGCACAGCACATCCTCTGTGCTGTCCATTTTAAAGTTTTCTTTTAGAATATATCTCTTCTTCTACACATTTCATATTTACTTCCATCCTGAATAATTATCCTTTTTTTAAACTTTAAGTAGCAAATCTAATTACCAGCTGTTAAGTCTTACCTGCCTTCATGTTTATACACATTCCTTGAACTTCCAAACAAGGTCAAAATGAAAATAGTATAAGATTTTTCTTCTTACCATCTGTACAAAAAAAAATACAGTTTGATTATACTACCTGTACAAATCTGTAACATTTAACACACAATCACATTTGCTGTGAAAGGTAGATTCTCGACTTACTGTGACAATTAGTGATGCAAGAAATGCCACTTCAATTGATGCTTCCCAGACCTATGTATGCAATAAGTTCTTCTCATTATGACATTATTATTGTCATTGAACAGAGATCTTCTCCTTGCACTCTGCATCATCAAGACTCTGGCCTAAAGCATCTATCTGCTCTTTCCCTTGATCTCCTTTTATCTCCTCTACTGCCTTCTCATTTCTTCTATTTGTCTCCTGTTTCTTGCCTATTCCTCTCACCCCTGCCTTTCTTCACCCAATGTCCTGTTCTCTCTGTTCTGTTTATCTTCCATCTGTTTAGCTCCCTTTTTCCATTCCTCATACAAGTTCCTCTTGCAACCTTTAGCTCAGGCACTGAATAGAAGTTATTGATATAATTATTAATGTAATAAAGTGACTAATAAATTTAGATTTAATAAAACTTAATTATAATAACTTTAAGGCTCAAAGATGTCAATGAATATGTATGGATCTGGATAATTGTAGGATTTTATAATGAGTAAATCTTAACTAAACTCAATTTTTGGTGACTGAGTCAAAACAAACAGCACTGGTACCCACATAAATAGTGTACATCTCAAGTTTAAATTATTGTCTTTAGAGAAAATCATGATATTTTTGGTCAAGCATATAAAATTACTGCTACATTAATAAAATAGAAAACTTTTTTACATCCTCTGGACATACATAAAAACTATAAAAGCATTTCATCTGAGTAACCACTCCAAAAAGAGAAAAGAAAGTAAACAATAATAGATTTTTACATCAGCATTAAGCCATTCTGTAACTATTGCCTTACTTCTATCATAGCTAATCAAATACATTCAGTATACTTTTTGTTTGTTTGCTTTGCTTTTTTCTATTTATTTATTTACACCAGATTTTATCCCCCCCCCCCAGTCCATGCTCTGACTGTTCCACATCCTGTACCTCCTCCCCATCCCTGTCTCCAAGAGGATGTCCCCACCACCACCACCCACCCAACCAGACCTCTAAACTTACTGGAGCCTCCAGTCTCTTGAGGAAAAGGTGCATCTTCTCTGAATGAACACAGACCAGAAGCCCTCTGCTGTATATGTGTTGGGGACCTCATATCAGCTGCTGTATGCTGCCTGGTTGGCAGTCCAGGGTTTGAGAGATCTCTGGAGTTCAGGTTAATTGAGATTGCTGGTCCTCCTACGGGGTTGCCTCCCTCAGTTTCTTCCAACCTTTCCCTAATTCAACCACAGGGGTCAGCAGTTGCTGTCGGTCCGTTGGGTGCAAATATCTGCATCTGACTCAGCTGCTTGTTGGGTCCTTCAGAGGGCAGTCATGATAGGTCCCTTTTTGTGAGCGCTTCATAACCTCAGTAATAGTTTCAGGCCTTGGAACCTCCCTTGAGCTGGATCCCACTTTGGGCCTGTCACTGGACCTTCTTTTCCTCAGGGTCCCCTCCATTTCCATCCCCGCAGTTCTTTCAGACAGGAACAATTATGGGTGAGAGTTTTGACTGTGGGGTGGCAACGCCCTCCTTTACTTGATGCCCTGTCTCCCTACTGGAGATGGGCTCTATAAGTTTCCTCTCCCTAGTGTCGAGCATTTCATCTAAGTTCCCTCCCTTTGAGTCCTGAGTGTCTCTCAATATTCTTTTCTTACAACTCTGGTATAGTGGTATATGTAGCTTTGAAAAAATATGCTATATAGATTTCCAGTTGCTTTATAGCTAAGTCTGTATAAGCATTGGCATGCATGTGCTTTAAATACAAACTTCTTATCAAACAAAAATACAACATAAAGAAATCCTAGCTTGTAATTCATACATTGATAAAACACAACTTAAATATTTGCAACAATGTTGCAGAATAATCCCACTCTAATGAATATCTATAGAATTACTAAAAATCTCAGTTCATTACTCATAAACTTAATGCAAGGAACAGGAACTTCACCTTTATATTCTTTATCACTGCTTACCCCCCCCCCAAAAAAAAGATAATCATTGTTCCTTATAAGTTAAAATTAGATTATAGAAAAATAAAAATAAAAAATTTGCACTAGTTTTTCCACAGAATTTGTAACATACTCAGTCTTCCAAATGTCATTGCTGTTGAGTAAAGCCTATGAGAGGCAGGAAGTTTCTCTATAGATAAAATAGACCCTCCACAAGAACAAACATCACCTGTTACTAGATCTTAAACATCTATAACAATTTCAAAATGGTGACTTGCCTAATCCTGTCTGCAGAAAATCCACTGAAATTTAAGCTGTCATCCCAGGCTGTCACTTCAGCCCCTGACTACATGCTTCATTCATTACATTTGAAATTGAAAATTTCACCACGGGAATCTTTGTGAACCTATTCAAAGTCTCCTTATTGTGCAGATGTTACAAAATATTTTGTCTCAGACTCATGAGCACACTGTAGGTATAGTAAAAAAAACATAATGCTTAGGAAAAGGACAAAGACACAGTACAGAGCTAAGAAAATTGCAGGCTAGAGTTAGATGAATATCCTCAAAAATATATTTCATGGCCTTTTCAATGGCAGAGTAAAAGCACTTGCTACCAAACATGCACATCTGGGTTTAATTCCCTGCACCCATGTGCTGGAAGAAGGGATTAATCAGCAGGTTGTCCTCTATTCACCAAAAGTCTACACTGGGAGGAATGAGCATCCCTTTCCCCAACATGCACACAAATCAACAAAATAAAAATATGAAACTAGTAAAACTAGTTTCAGAGTTTTACCCAAAGTATGTTGATTCAGTGAAACCGATTTAAACTCTCAGTATAGCAAGCTCTACAACACCCTCAATTGGATTAATTGTATTTTTAAATTTTCCATAGCTCTGATGCAATATCACAGGTCAGGCAACTTTGAAAAAATACATACTTACTTAGTTTATGGATTTGAGGGTAAAAATCTGAAAAGTATGGCACCGTCTCTGCTAAAGCCCTCAGGACAGATATCATGGTAGAAATGGGTGTGAGGGGCAAATCACAGCGGAAAAACTCTCAAAACAGGAAGAATCCAGTGTTTTTCTGATAATAAGTTAGTCCTGCTACAGCAAGTGTTGAAAGACACACAAGAATGGGACACGTTTCTAAGAAGAGGATATTCCTGTAGATCAAATAGCTGCACTGTCCTTCCTGTCTTGAAAGTTCTACCACCTGCCAGCAAATAACACTCAGAAGACAAAGAAGAGACAAGGCATCTTTTGGGAGGCACCCAGCTGTGATTTATATGACTCAAACTTCTTTAGCTTAGGTTGGAGGCAGAGATACTTTTATAATGAGTTCAATTAAGTTCACTGATATACTTTATACTTCAGTGACTTCCCCTCTGAAAGTTCAGGTAGGTCATGATTTGAAGGGCTGGAAATATACCCAGTGTCTCATACACAACGTAGCAATTATTTGAGGGGTTGTTGAATTATCCATTTACTTAAATAATTTTAGACCTTAACTTTGAATCATTTCAGAGTTTCTTTTCTTAAACCTCTGTTTCATACTTTAAAAGTAAAGGAAAATTATAGGTTCTAATGGCTAGGCAATGACAAGGTCAAGGCCTGTTCAACTTGATGTCTGTAGGTTTAGAACAAGTTTTTTGAATTTATGTTCTATTTAAAATAATTTCTCAAGTTTCTGTCATTAGCTTTCTTAATGTGAATGTATCTGAACCTAATATATATATATATATATATATATATATATATATATATCCCATAAGTAACTAATTGAAATAACTTCCATGCACATTTAAAGTTCAATATGATTTTTCCAATAACTGTTTCATACTGATTCTTCATGAAATCAAAACTTTGCCTCTATTTTTTTTCTAGCTAATGGAAAATTTTGGTGACTCTTTCTGAACAGCATAGAGCACAGTGAAAATGTTTTAATAAACTTAAAAGCATCCATCTCCTGGCTAATGTCAAACATCAAGTGGGGATTGCTAATATATGGACTTGTCATAGCTCCCTATCCTCGTCTCACTTTAATGATTTGTTATTTAAAGAAAAATGTCACTAATTATTTGCTGCTCATTTTAGAAACACTATGAGGTGACAGCTTTCAGTTGTTGAAATTTTTTTCTTATACAAAATGCTTGCAACTTTTGTTGCCTATGAAAATGGTAATCTATTGTTCCAGCTTTCTAAGTTCCTTCTATAACATAGCACATGTTTAAAGGAAAAAGGAGTTAGTTCTGTATTATGTATGGCTTCTTGTTATTACTACAGATACATGCATATGTCAACTTTTGTCTTGAGACACAGAATGAATTTTTTTTGAAAGAAAGCTGGAAGGTTAAGAATTATTTACTTTATGACATTATTTATGTCATTACAACATCACTGTTGGTTTATTATGCTGATGCGTTAGAGTAGACAGAGTTTTACCTCCCATGTCAATGGCTGTCACAAGGTAGTTCACAACAGCAGATGCTTTGATTGAGAATAAAATAATACCATTCTATGCTAGTGAAGGGGGATGTAAGATGGGTTTCAAGCTCAAGTATCTGAAATCTCACCATAAACATCATGTAGGAACAGTACAATTTTATTTCATTGTAATGACTGCTAGTTCCCAGCTAAACACAGCACACAGGCAGCAAGGATATGGAGTGTTGAATGTAATTCTCAAATATGAATTGATTTCTTTGCCAAGACTCTTACAGGATGATGAAATCCTCTTATGTAATAAAATATCCCACCACCACACAAATCTCCTGTGCTTTGTGACTGGCCTCCAAGTCATTTGTAATGGACAAATATATAGGGAGTCAAAGACTGATGGCCTAGAAACTGAATTTCTTCCCAGTAACTGATAGAACAAAATGGAATCCAGAAATTGATATGCTACCTCTTTAATAATGAAAAGCTTTGACTCTGGTTTCCACTGAAACTAAAATCTATGGACCTCATTTCGCTATGAATTATGTTCCATTTAACCATAGACTATGCCCTTTGRGATGTATTGAATGTACTTTAAATATCAGAGGAATGCTATGTGGATCTATTACTTCAATTTCCATGAAAGCTTTGCTGATTTTGCCAAGGAGTTTATTTCAATTTGTAGGTAGGGTGGCTATAAAATGTAACAGAAAGGATGATGCCTTTATATATTTTAGCATGGATGTTATTAGCTTGTGATATTACATACTAAAAAATGTGTTTATATATAACATCCACTTTTAATGTATAAATCTCTAAATCTTCTTAATATCTTGAGGAGTTAGAAGTAGCCAAGGATTAATATTACAGTTTTTATGATAATAAAGACATGTTATTATTTATTTATTTACTTACTTACTTACTTATATCCCAAATGCTGTTCCCTCTCCCTATCCTTCCCACCTCCCTTCCCACCTCTAACATGGTGGGAGCCTCCCTGGGTATCCACACACCCTAGCATATCAAGTTTCAGCCAGATTAAGTGCATCTTCTCCGACTGAGGCCAGACAGGGCAGCCAAGAAGACTGAGCTACCTGCCTGCTTTGTGTACAATGGGGGGGGGGAGGTAGAGGGTTCAGCCCATGTATGTTCTTTGGTTGGTGGTTCCGATTCTGAGAGATCACAGGGGTTCAGTTTTGTTGACCTTTGGTCTACCTATGTAGTTCCCATCTACTTTCGGGGCTTTAACCCTTTGCCTAACTCTTTCATAAGCATCCTTGACCTCTGGCTAATGTTTGGCTATGGGTATCTGCTTCTGTTTCAATCTACTCCTCAGGGTAGAGCCTCTCAGAGTACAGCCATGCTATGCTCCCATCTACAAACATATGAGACTATCATTAATAATGTCAGAGATTGGTGCTTGCCCATGAGGTGGGTTTTAAGTTGAGCTGATTATTAATTGGCTTTTCCTTGAGTCTCTGCTCCATCCCATCCCTAATTTTAGAAAGGGCAAACTTTGAATAAAAAGTTTTGTGGGTGAGTTGGTGTTTCCATCCTTCCTCTGGAGATCCTGCCTACATGTCCCCACTGTTAGGTACCTCAGCTAACAGCTGCAGCTAAGGTCACCTGCATTGACTTCTAGGAGCCTTCCCTATCCAAGGTATGTGGGACTTCTTAACTGTCTGGAATAATTTTGAGGCACAGTCTCACTCTATCCCAGGCTAACATGAAACAAACTCAGTCTGTAGGAAATTCTGGCCTTGCATTGCCATATGCTTTCAACCTCCCTCCTTCCCCAGTGATGAGATTAAAAGTATGAATATCACACAATGCCCTATAATTTTTAATGTGTTTTATTTTCTGATTTAAAAATATAAGGCTTCTTCACTGTGTGATCTTCAAATGTACACAAAATCAATGGGTTAGAGTTACTTCCCAACCTTGTAAATAAATGTACAACTGTGTGTTAATGGTCTTTTAGGTTTAATGATGACTACATAATCACCTTTATACTTTTAATTTTTAATGCCTTGACATTAATGGTGTGCTATTGTTTGATAGTCTTTGCACAGAAATGTGTCACTGTCCTTCTGTGGAGATATTTTGAACTATCTTTTATCTTTTAGCATTTGGATGATCTAAGTCTTTCTGCACCTTGTGTTCCTTTRTATTCATTGTTCCTCATACATGAATGTCATTTGTTGATGCCTCTKCTTTGTTAAAACTCCTCTGTTTTAAAWTTTCAAGTGAAGTGTAGACTTGCTTATGGCTCCCACACCTTAACTATTGTTTTCTGTCTTACCAGATAAACTTTAAGGATTAGATTAAAGCTTGTTTCAAAACTTTTTGAACTATAGTTTTTAAATAACTCATTAAAATAATATGAGTTTTAACCATGCATTTACAACATGTTCAATTTATAAGTAAGAAAATTGAATCCCAAAAAGCCAGAATCTCTAACTTCTGAATTAAAGGCTGACACTATTATCAGTGTACCCTCTCACCTTACCTGCTCATTGGTTGCACTCTCTTAGAATATTGACAAATTCCTACCAGTAGATAATAAAAATAAAAATGAAAATGGTACTTCAATTCAGCAAGGCCTCTGGAGATACATTGCATGTATGCGTAAATATACATATAATCCCATGCATGTGTGATACATGGACACACAGGGCATCTATTTACAGATTACATAAGATGTTTTATATTTACCAGCATCATCTACTCTCTTTTCATATATAGTTAAAAAAATCAATCCAAGACATTTCTATTAATAAGGATCTTAGAGATAATCAAGAGAGCAATTACAATGAATTGACATTGGCCTTTTGTGGGTTGTTTAAAAAATCACTTACTTAATTTGTTCTTTGTAATGTGCAATTGTTTCATATTCCTTTGCTCAATCCTTCACACATGGGAGTAATTCATCCTGATTACTCTCAAACCCCAATTCTCTTGTATCACCTCAAGACTTTCTGTTGGTGAATCCACAAGCTTTGAGATGCCATTGTACCAGCATAACTTGCAGGCAAGACTCCATTGTAGATCGAAGAGATTGCGATGGGGTTGATGTTTAAATATCTCCATTGGCACTATGCAGGATAGCTTCCATCTAGCACATTAGGCATCAACTCGACATGCTCTCTTGTGTAGGTGTTGTCTTTAGCAATGAGACCTTGCTCTCAGTTTGTGGAAACAAGTTATACTTTTCACAATAGCCTCGGTTTTTTGAGGGTTGTCATTTGACC
>BDUI01009997.1:41353-52657 GCA_002335545.1 Apodemus speciosus | reverse complement strand
ATGGCTACGTTCTGCCAAGGCCCTGGATGTAGGACTGAGGTTAAATCTAAGACAATACACAAACTTTTTTTTTTTTTTTTTTAGCAGAGAAATGTTCCATATTATTATTACTGAATCTGAGGCTCACCATCTATACTAGCAAGCAAACTCTGTTTCTCCAGTTTCTGTATCCAGTGTGAAGGGATTTCAGAGGCATGACACCGTGATAGGTTTTTTGTTTTTGTTTTTGTTTTTTTTTTACACTGGGGCTAGGGACCTGAACTCAGGTTTTGAATATCCCCAGACTTGTATGTGTGTGTGTGTGTGTGTGTGTGTGTGTGTTTACAGGCAGGCTCTCACTGTGTAGATCAGGCTGGTTCTGAGGTAACAGAGGTGTGAGCCACCATGCTTGGCTTGTGGCTTCTGTTTTTTTAGACTTTTGCTTGCTTGTTTTTTGTTTGTTTGTTTGTTTTTAACACTGTGGACATGGCTTTGAGGGAGGGCCTGGTATTTGAGTTGTTTGCAGACTGAGAGCTTACAGCAGGGTGGCTGCACTGGAGGTTCCACGGGAGTCAGACCTCTGACGTTGTCATCCTGCATCCTGCCTCCTAACTCTGTTTTTATGCAGGGCTCCCCCATGCCTGCATTTTCTTTCCTGGAGTTTGAGCTAACAGGGCACCTTCCCTGTTGTGAGGATTAAGTGCCACGATCTATGTGAAGGTTTGAGGACAGTGCCTATAATAGAGTAAAGCACAATTAACTCTATTATTATTCTGTAAAAGGCTGATAAAAAAGGACGAGGGACCCCAAGGAACATGGGATGGGAGCCTAACTGAAGGGAGAGGGGGGCTGACTTTTCTGAGGGTGCCTCTCTTTTCTCAGAGGCAGAAAGATCTAGGCCCACGAAATGCTGAATCACCTTTGGGGACAGCTTTTTATTTACCCAGGTGGCAGGTACACAGTTTCAGAGAAACAGTCTGTGGGCACGAGTACTTACATAACACAAGGACATTTGTCATTCCACTAGGAAGGAGGGACAGACGCTCAACAGTACGGGGCGGCTTCATCAATCACACTTATTAAAGACAGATTTCTCTCGCTGATGTGTGCACACACTTCAGAAAACAAGGTTCCTGAGAGAGCAGAGCAAACACAAACTGGAAGGGTAAACAGAGAAGGTATAGAGAGGCTGCTACTGGCCCAGGAACTCTACCCAGAGCCAGTGAGAGTCACTTGCAGCCCCCGACGTGATCAGAGTGAAGGCTAGAGAGAACAATGGTAAGTCTGAGGTGCAGAGAGGGGTCTGACAAGCACAGGTCCGAGCGGCCATGAGCCTTGGGGACACTGGACACAGGAAGAGGACCGAGGGATGAGATTCAAGAGGGTCAACTATGAGTTTCCAAAAGCAAGGGAGAGAAAATGCACACAGCTCGACGGGGCCGAGCCTTGAACAGATGCTCGGGGCAGCTCTGATGTGGCCGCGGTTTTTGGATGCAGAGTGGAACAAAACCAAACAAGTTTACAGCAACTCAGAGAAAAGTGTCGAAAACAGACAAGGTTTGCAGTGTCTATTATGTAAATCTGGTGTTCAGAACCTGAACAACCTGAACTGTAGTTTATAGTATGACTTTAGTGTCAGAATCATTACCTAGATAAGCAAGTATGGGAATGTATGGGGGGGGGGAGCGGGGAGCTTCAAATATGTAGAGGGAAGCTATGTCCTTTGTTTATTATATAAATGTAGTTATATTTGTGCATAAAGCATTTTCTTATGCTAATTAAATATTGCGCATAAAGCATTTTCTCTTATGTTAAATGGTATTCACCCCCATTTCGGGGACATAATCCTATTTCTACCACGGTGGCTGCTGTCAATCGTGTAGTCACAGAGAAGCTGCTCCCTTCCCCTCAGGGCCACACAGCAAGCATTTCTCCTGAGGTGGGCTGGAGGTTCCGGGACCGTGGCACAAAAGGGAAACCAAGCCAGTACTGCGCTGACATTCTTCTCAAAGCTGCCTCCTCTCTCTTCCCTCCCCCTCCCTACCTTCCCCCTCCTCCTTCCCTCTCCCTTTTCTACCTCCATCTTTCCTTTTGATTCCTTGCCCTGGTTTAAAGATCCAAAGAATATCAGTTTTCTTGCCTCTGGAGATGCAGCAAAAATGAAAGGGGACAGATAGACAGACAGACAGGTAGGTAGGCAGGCAGGCAGACAGACAATAAGGATGAGAGAGAAACAGAGGCAAAAAGGAGGGTGGGTGATATTTCCTGATTCAGTTGGAAGACAAGGGGTTGGCTGGGGTTTTTGGTTTGGTTTGGTTTGGTTTGSTTTGCTTTGCTTTGCTTTGGTGTTGCTTCTCGGCAGCCAAGCACTGATAGACCATTAACGACCAAATGCCGAAGCGATGCTTCGAGTCACGTACCACAGGGAATCCGGTTTTATCAGTCCACATGTGAGGACAGAGAAGGACTATGGATGACCAAACCTCGATGTGACCTTTCACACTTATGGCTGCTTGGAGTGGGGCTGAGGATTCTCACGAATCTCCCACGTCACTCTGCTCAGAGACCGTGGACGTCTGAACTTTCACGAGTAGGCATCACATGTACTGCCTGGATGACACACAGGAGAAGCCTGGGTTTCCAGGCAGAGATAAGAAGGGTTGGTGACTTCTCATCCCCACTACCTGTCCATCTCCTGACCAGTGACTTGAGTCCCTGGATCCTAATGTCAGTCAAAGTCACAAGGTCAATGCCTCAGAATGGAAGTCACCACTAGCTTCCTGTATAATGTGCCCAATCTCAGGTGAGGTGTGGTGTGCTACGTAGGTCTTAATCCAGAAAACATCCCACTGAAGGTCAGTAGCAACTACAATCTTGTCTGTTTCAGTCCCTACCCTAGGTGCAGAGGATCAAAATATTTGAATAATGACATCCTGTATAACAGAATCTTTTCTTACCTTTATTCATGTTTTTAAAGAGTTACCTGCATTTGGCCATGATGAAGTAAGAAGGACAAAATGTGCCATCTACTTAAAGGACAAAAGGAAAAAAAAACTAGACAAAATACAGGAAACAATATTTCTCAGAAGCTAGACAACACTCAGTCCAGTAATGCTAGGGTGAGGAAATCAGAGGTGAGCCCCATGAAGTCCCCATTTTAGCCCTTAGAACAGTGGTTCTCAATCTCTGAGTAGCCACCCCTTTGGGGGTCTAATGACCTTTTTGCAGGGATCCCCAAGACCAATGGAAAACACAGTATTTACATTGTGATTCATAACAGTAGCAAAATTATCATTATGAAGTATCAATGAAAATAATTTTATGGTTGGGGGTCACCACAACATGAGGAAGGTTGAGAACCACTGACTAGAAAGACTTTACAGATGTGGGTACAGGAAGGGGCCCATGGCAGCCCAGTGACCTGAGTTGAGAAGACAGAGTAAGGGAGACCAGAACTGCTGAGACTCAGGGCAGGGGTTGGTACAGAGTGCAGAGTCCCAACCTTGACCTCCAGTGAGTGGTCTATCCTTTAATTGTTTTTTTCAAAAGAAGTTTCAATAAACCCCAGCACTAGCAGTTTAGGACAACAAAAATTACAGAGAAGGTTCTCCAGGCAGAAGAGAAATGAGAGATCTGATACTATGTACAAAATAATCTGTCAGCATTTTACCTAAAGTGAAAGACAGAAGGAATGTCTACCCAAGTAGGAGTTTGAGCAAAGTGAGAACATCTGCTCTCAGAAATTCTGCTCCACTCCATCTGAAACTCGGCCATAGCAATAAAACAAGAAGAAGACAGGGTGTACAGTTCGGGAAGGAAGAAGTAAAGTTCCCTTTATTTGTAGACAACATAATTACATTAGTAGATTTTATGGAATGTGTAAAAAGGCTTTAAGAGCTAGTATGTGATCATACCAACATCATAAGATATTTGGGGGAAAGTAAACTGAAATTATGTATCCTAGAAACCAAGGCCTTGAAATTAAAAGTTTAAAAAGTACCAGTAATGATGCTCTTTTTCCTTTTAACATTTGTATTTTATATTATTGTGTGTGTGTGTGTGTGTGTGTGTGTGTGTGTGTGTGCCCGTGTACGTGGGGGTGCACACACAGAAATTAGAGGACAGTTGAGCCAGAGGACTCTTCTCTCAACTATTTGGAATCAAGGGATCAAAGTTAGGTCATCAGGCTTGGCAGAAAGTGGCATTACCTGCTGAGCACTGTTGCCAGACCAACCAGCAGTTTTAAACTATTCAGTTCGGAGGGGAAAATGTAACAGAAGATATAAAATATACACACATCCATGTCCCCACCCCCACCCCCGAGCCAGGCTTTACCAGGGATTGTGTTGGGGTTCCCAGTATTGTTCTAGCTCTCTTAGTCAAAGCATGGTTCCAAGGCACTGCCTGAACTACCACAGGCTTTTAGCAAAAACACATCGCCATGTTGGCTTCTTCTATTGGATAGTTTTATGTCAACACAAGCTAAAGTCATCTGAGAGGAAGGAACCCCAATTAAGAAAATGCCTCCATAAAATCAGGCTGTAGGCAAACCTGTAGGACATCTTCTTAATTAGTGATTGATGAGAGAGGACCCAGTCTGTTGTGGACGGTGCCATCCCTGGGTGGGTGGTCCTGGGTTCTATAAGAAAGAAGGATGAGCAAGCCATGAGGAAGAAGGCAGCCTGAGCGACACTCCTCCATGGCCTCTGCATCTTCATCAGTTCCTGCCTCCAGGTTTCTGCTGCTTGAATTCCTGTCCTGACTTCCTTTGTTGATGAACAGTGATACTGAAGCATTAGACAAACAAACCTGTTCCTTCCCAACTTTCTTTTGTTCAAGGTGTTTCATCACAGCAATACTATCCCTAAGTAAGGCAGAAAATGGTACCAGGAGTGGGGTATTGTTGTGACAGACCTCACCATATTTTAGGGAGGACTGTGGAAGGACTCTGGAGTGTTGAGAGCCCAGCAGGCTGTTCTGTATGACTTTAGAAGTAAAGAGTGTTGTGGAAAGTGAAGACGATAGAGGACTGGCTTGTGACATTTCAGAGGGAAGCAAAGACTCCATGGGACCATTTGTGTGAAAAAAATCCAGTGTCTGGTCAGCTGAAGCTAAAGAAACAGCTGCAATTAAGGAGAGACCAGAACCACTAACATTAAACCTCTGTTTTGCTGGGACAATGGATGTTGGTTAGCTGGGCTGAAGAATCAGTTGTGATCAACAACAGATCATCAGCACGAGCGAGGTGAGATCTTCACGGAAGTGTTTCTTCAGAGTCGGCACACAGACCTTATGTTCCAGAGGCAACCAGACTTGTACCCTGTGCTTGCAGCTGAATTTTGTAGTGTAAGACTCACCCAGATGAAACTGGTTTGAGAGAGGTCATGGAGAACAGCTGACGCTTGGCACTGTGAGAGGCCAAGGAGAGCCCATTGCTGAAGTGTCGGCAGCAGCAGCAGTTGAAGGCCCAGACTGAAGGAGTCATGTGGAGAAGTTGAAGCTTAGCACCATGAGAAGGACCTATAAGAGGCTATTGCTAGCCGGGCAGAGGTGACGCACACATTTAATCTCAGCACTTGGGAGGCAGAGGCAAGTGGTTTTCTGAGTTCGAAGCCAGCCTGGTCTACAGAGTGAGTTCCAGGACAGCCAGGGCTACACAGAGAAACCCTGTCTTGGAAAAAAAAAAAAAAGAGGCTATTGCTGAAAGTGCAGCCCAGGTACAGGAGGAGACCCCAGCCTTTTGGAGTTGGCAGTACCATGGGCGGCAGTATTGGCGTGCATGGAAACTGCCCAGGCTTAGAAGCCAAGCTGTGTGTGCCAAAGAGGTAGCCAAAGCCCCTCCCCTTTTCATGACTTTTTTTTTTACTTAAAAAAAAAAAAGTGTGTGTTCTGACTGTCTAACCAACATCATCTGCATGTGGACACCTGCAGAGTCCAGAACATGTCGTCAGATCCTAGAGTTACAGTCAGTTAGTTGTAAGCTGCCTGGTGTGTGTGTGTGCTGGGAACTGAACTTGGGTCCTCTGAAAGAGCAGTGTGTGCTCCTAAGCATGGAGCCATCCCCCAGTGCCTCTGACCGCCAAGTACTACTTTGTTGTTGTTGCTGTCTTTTGTTTTTTGTTAGGGTCTCSCTATGTGGTCCTGGCTGGCCTCGAACTCACGACAAGATCCGCCTCTGCCATCTGAGTACTGGAAATAAAGGCATCCACCACCACAGCCTGTTGACAAGTATTGCTTGTGAATCCCTTCTTTCACGCTTATTCACCTACTAGTCTAATAAATCAATACATTTCCTTTAACACACTGTATGAAGTATTACAGTATTACAGAAGAGACACTGCTATATTTATCTTTGTTTCAACAAATCCAGCTTAATTCCCATATTCTTTAAAATTCAGATCACATTTCTAATTGCCTTTTACATCTTCTAAAATCCTGTTTTAGCCTTGTATTTATTTTTTAGACTTATTAATGTTCATGTATGTGTATGTATGTATGCACGTGTGCATGYGGGTGCACACAGAAGCCAGGAGATGACACCAAATCCCCTGGCATTAGTTCTATAAATGGTTGGGACCTCACACAAGTGCTGGGAGCCAAACTTGATCATCTGGAAGAGCAGCGAGTGCTCTCAACCAGGGAGCGATTGCTCCAGCTCCTACTTCCTCCATTAGTTAAACACTAGGTGTAAATTAGACAGTCACTTCTTGTTAATTGCAAGGCTTTAGATCGAATAAATGCTCAGTTATTATCGGACTGAATTACAGTTTTCCTTACATTTTATATTCATGTTTATTATACAGTGGTTGGCTGATGGTTGACTGACAGATTGATAGAAAAACAAATCTAAAATCAAGGCACTATCTTAATCTATTGCATTTGAAAATAAAAACATTAGCAATTGCAAATATGTAATTCCTTTGGCTACAATGTCAATACTCTACCTACAGGACACATTGTCCTTTGGTGTTTTCATGACCTCTAAATTGCTAGCTAGTGTACTCAGCACAGAGCAGGAAATATAATTTAGATTGTCACTAGCTGTTTGTGCTTCTAAATAAACCATTTCTGATGGGGGAAATGGGGTTTTCATATTGCAGATATAAGAAAATCTTGGATCTAGGACCCAACCAATAGCAGAGCTCTGAAATGATGACGTGTTTGACCTGATCACCTACAGCTTCCGCCCTGTTGGTCAAGGCTGCAGATGACATCGCATGCTAACACTCTCTGCTTTCCAAAGCCAATGGCAACGGCTGCCTCTCTGAGTCACAGAGGCCCCTTGACCTTCCTCCTTGTTCTCACAGTATTACAACGTATATTTATTTTAGATGTTCAATTTAGACTAATTGGAAAGAGACTGGAGAAAAGAAAAGTCCCAGGAAAGTGTTTTCTCAAAGACATAGGTACTTAGTAAGCGGCTATTACTCACACAGTCTAAAGCAGGGTCCATGAGGTGGCGGGACTTCTCTCCAGCTGACTTACATTGAACCATTTTAGAAAGATATAAAACATTACATTTGTCTCAGTCAGGGTTTCTATTCCTGCACAAAACATCACGACTAAGAAGCAAGCTGGGAAGGAAAGGGTTTATTCAGCTTATATTTCCACATTGCTGTTGATCACCAAAGGAGGTCAGGACTGGAACTCAAGCAGGTCAGAAAGCAGGAGCTGATGCACGGGCCATGGAGGGCTGTTTCTTACTGGCTTGCTCAGCCTGCTCTCTTATAGAACCCAGGACTACCAGCCCAGGAATGGCCCCACCCACAATGGGTCCTCCCACCCTTAATCACTAATTGAGAGAATGCCTCACGGCTGGATCTCATGGCTGCATTTCCTCAAGGGAGACTCCTTTGTGATAACTCTAGCTTGTGTCAAGTCAACACAAAACCAGCCAGTACGACAATAAATGGTGAAAGCTTACGCAGCAGCCATTCAGAGAAGATAAAGTCAGTGTCCCACAGGTGAACTAAGTCTTGAAGGAAACCAGCGGGATTTCGATTGGTAGAGGTGAACGGGGAAACCTAGTAAAGGTTTATGATATACTTGCCACGTAAACACATTCACAAGCGCCTACTGAATCTGGTCTCCTTGGAAGCAGACCAGAATTCATGGAGGATCTTGATTGCATAGTCAGGCCTGATGAAGACTCTCAGGAATGGCTCCATCAAGTGTGATGCTGTGCACCTGTAATCCCAGTCCCGAGGCAGTAGAATTGTGTGTGTGTGTGTGTGTGTGTGTGTGTGTGTGTTGTGCATGTGTGATGGTAATGGTTACTAAAACCGGAATGAAAGCACCTATGATCAGTCCATACCTACACAGCATGAGCTATGTCCGTCCTATGATGACCGCTTTGCTGTGCCCTTTCTGGGAGTTGTCATACCAGCAAACCAAGGACTCCAGCGACTGCTCTCCCCACAAGAGTCAAGCTACAGTACGAGTGCACTAGGTCCTGGCTGAGTCCAAGACTCCCTATAAAGTCATATACACACCAAATATTGTCTGAACACCATATAGATGGTTTCACAAAGATATTCTCATTTTTCAAGTTAAATAGTTACTATTGTTTTTAACTTGTAAAATGTATTTAAAAATATGACTGAACCAGCCACACCTTCATTTTCAACTGGATGGCCCCAAGGTTTTTGAAAGTTACATAAGTTTTCCATGTATTTACACAGGGAAGCCCCAAATTAGTATTATGTACACTACCCACCCATCCATCCATCTATCTGCACACCCATCCACCCATCAATTCACCCACCCACCCATCCAACCACTCACCCATCCGTCCACCCACCCACCCATTATGTACCCATCCATCCACCCACCTATCAACCCACCCATCCATCTACCTATCCATCCACCCACCTATCCATCCATCCATCCACCCACCCATCCATCCATCCATTCACCCATCTATCCATCCATCCTTCCATCTACCTATCCATCCATCCACCCACCTATCCATCCATCCATCTATCCATCCACTCATCCATCCATCCATCCATCTATCCATCCATCCATCCATCCATCCATCCATCCATCCATCCATCCATTCATCTACCTATCCATCCATCCATCCATCTATCCATCCATCCATCCATCCATCCATCCATCCATCCATCCATCCATGTCATATCTATTCATGTTCAGTAAAACAAGAAGTCCTCATATCCAAAAGATTTGGCGCCATGTCAGCTGGACCACTCGAATCCCAGATGAGCAGATTCTACTTGAGCCTTTGTTGCATACAGCTTTGTGTTCACTGGAAGGCTGAAAGGGACAATGTAGTGCCCAGCAGGCAAAATGAATGACACTGTGCCTGGGTATGACTCTGGGGCAGCCTTAGATGAGCTGATTGAAAAGCAGTAAAGATAATCTACGGATCTCCCTTGGTGAGTCRGGCAAGCATTCTGCAGCACACTGGGGCAACCATTCAAACACACCAGCTGTATAAAATGTACATCATCAGATCTGTTCTGAGGTGAAGACACTGAGGCTGGGGGATGTCCAGTAACCTGGACCTGTCTACAGCCCTCAAAGCCTAGAAGAAATAATTTATTCCATGACCAGACTTGAGCTTCAAACCCAGGTTAGCATATTGGTTTCAACTCACGCTTAAGTGTGGATTCAAAGTAAAATAGTAATGCATGTCATACACATGCTGATTTCCATAGAATGTTCGTCTAGTGTTGTACTTTATGACAGGTAGACAATCAGGGAAGGGTTACTATAGGGCAGAAGTGACCCTTGGGAAGAGAAATGTACTTAGTCTTTTATGCGTTGCTGAAGCAGAAGACAGGACAGGCATATGGAGCCATGAGTCCAAAGGCAGAGACCTAAGTGCACCACGCTGAAACACAACTCACATTTCCTGACCCTGTGCAACAGTGCTATCCCACAGAAACAGTGCACATGACACAGGTAGTACAAATAGGCTCATAGTAATGGTAATACAAGGTGGGTACAATTAMGATGTATATCTCCTGCAGTATTTCAAAATGCCATCAATATGAAATTATTAACATCCTGCACACTTAAAAAACAACAACACAGTATTAAGATCCGGTCGGYATGGGTTTTACACTTACTGCATTCCTTAGCTCAGGCTGGYCACATTTCCCATGCTCAGGGTAAGCATATGTAACTATGGCACCGTATTGGACTRTACAGATCCCAAATGTGACAAAGTCCGCATGGTGTCACCCCCCACATACACACAACCAAGATATGGTGGCAGGCCCAGACAGTGCTAAAYGCCGGCAAATTCTCACTCCAAGAGGTTCCAGATTTTTCTTGCAGCCATCAGTGGAAGGTTGTTAGCTACAATGCTTAATCAAAATATCAAAATACGGGGAGCATTCTCACCACATATGTCAAGTCTCACACATTACATATTTGGGAACGATCCAATATCCAAAATATGATACTTTGTCTACATTATGTGTACACCTGACTGAAGTTATCTCCAGTTAAAGATCTATGTTATTCAGTACTGTGTCTCCAGYACTCAATGTACTGACCACATAAAGAAGACACGAAATAAATACCTCTTCAACAAATTGTGTAAAATTTTGAGTTCACCCTGAAAACATCAACCAGGTGGGTTGTAGAGAGAGCTCAGAGGGTAGATGTGTTTGCCACAAAACCTGACAAACTGAATTCTGTTCCCATAACCCACAGTGTTAAGGAGAAAATCAACTCCTGAAAGGTATCTACAACCCACCATGCATGCTGTGGCTTTCACATATGCATGCACAGGCACATGAGTGCACACACAGGTGCACAACACATACACACACAATAATACAGTTAAGGATTAAAAAGAAAATGCTACTTCTCAGCCTTTGGGTTAAGATCAAGTATAAAAGAGAAAACAAAGAGATATTAAAAGTTCTATTTATAAAACTTGAGCAAACACTTGGTGTAAGTAGAATTTCAAGGGCTGAAGAGATGGTTCAGCAATTAAGATCACTAGCTGCTCTTCCAGAGGACCCAGGTTCAATTTCCAGCACCCACATGGTGGTTCACAACCATCTTTAACTCCAGTCCCAGAGGACCTGATGCCCTCTTCTGGCCTTTGTGAGTACTKCATGCACATAGTGCACAGACATACATGAAGGCAAAATGTCAAAAAATTTAAATGTAGAATTTTTAAAAGTATAAGCAGTATAATCATAAGATGCTTTTTAAAAACAGTGGAGACAAATATTAGGAGGAAGTGAATCAAACAGAAAAAGGTATCCACCAATTTAGTCCACAAAGTTCAACAAACCCCATACTAGCACATTACCCACACCAGGCATTACGTATCATTACCCA
>BDUI01009994.1:37356-50189 GCA_002335545.1 Apodemus speciosus | reverse complement strand
TTTATAATTAATTAATCACTGTAACAATAAAGTGACTCTTAATGACATTTTGCTCAGCCATCATTGGAGAAGTTTCCTCTTACATCTGACAGGAACAAACACAGAGATTCACAGCCAAACTTTATGCAGACTGAGATTACCTAGAATACTAAAACCTGAAGGAGTTGTCCCATCCAATTCTCTCAGAACTCCTAGTACAGCAGAGCGGTGGTGACACATGCCTTTAATCCCAGCACTCGGGAGGCAGAGACAGGCAGATTTCTGAGTTCGAGGCCAGCCTGTTCTACAGAGTGAGTTCCAGGACAGTCAGGACTACAAGAGAAACCCTGTCTTGGAAAAACAAACAAACAAACTCCTAGTACAAGATGAAGCAGAAAGGGTGTAAGACTCAGAGGGATTAAAGGACATGAAGGAAACCAGTTCCTTCATGTAAATCAACAATAAAAATATAGTTTTCTCTAATGGAGTCTCACTGGGGAAACAAACTGTTTCAAAGGTAGACTACGGGCACAGCCATAAATTGCCAACAGAAAGTGAAGTTAACTGCATCTTTGTAAGTTCCTTGTCTAATAATATCATGTAGGGGTTTTCCTTTTTTAAAAAATCTCATTTTAATTTATTTTCATTTTCATTTTATTCTGTTTATATATTTTTCTCTGCTTTTACCCTATAGGTTCTTTGTGTATATATTATTGTTGCCAGATTAATATCTCCATGGAATTCCTGAGAGTGCAAACAACTGACTTTTTGTGTTTATGTCTTTGCCATTTCTTGAACTATTTTCATTCTTTCTGTTTGCTTTGTACTATTCTGAAATGTTAGTTTTGTATTGTTTATATTATACTATTATGTTATGTTATATTATCTATTAATTATAATATTAAAATTATTCATGAGAAGCCTATTTCCTTTTTAATGAGACAATAGGGTGGGTCTAGATATGATGGAATGTGGAGGGAGAGGAAACTCTAATCTGGATATACTATGTAAGAAAATAATTTATTTTCAATGAAAGAAAAAAATAGTAAAATAAAAATAACTAAACTTTGGCAATTTTATATAATTCCGCTCAATAATTCCTTAATCATACTCTTCTTTATACTATGCTATTTGTATATATTTTACCTGTCTCACCAAACCTATTAAATAGTAAACAAAAGTGCTGTGATGGCTTATTAATCACCATATTACTTTTTATTTTGGTATTGTTACTCACTAGAGTCATATTTAAAATTACAGCTCAAGAAAGGAGCATTAGTCCCTTCAAAGTCCCTTTCAGAGAACATGAAGCTAGACAGCTAGATGTGGTACTTCCATATTTAATAAAAGTCCTTCCTGAAAGAAAATAATTGATAGTTGTTAGTTTACAACTTACACCTGAATGGTAGCAGAAATATATTCATACCCCACTATGCGCCAAATCTTCAGAAATGCATCTACACCTATGGGTTATTTAACATACTGAGGTTGTAAGTCTCAAGAGATTCTATCTCCATGTGATATCATAAGGTTGCTAACCTCTACAGTGTGGCAGGAAAATTACCACTATGACAATGGGAAAAATAAAATAAAATAAAATAAAATAAAATAAAATAAAATAACGGTTTTACCAAAAGATTATTTAAACAATGATGGCTTTTCTGTCACTTCCATGGGAGTTTGCTACTTCTGAACAGGGATTAACTTGGCTCTTGGAGCACTAAGATTGAAGCTTAATTTGTAGCCTTTTACTCAGTCTTCTTTAGGATCACACCATAATATTTTTGTCCACATTTTGACCAGAAGAATTTCCCATATGGGACACTCCATTTCCATAAGAGGGCATGTATATATTTAACACTGACCAGACCAACTCTTTCTTTTTGGATATTTATTTCTTTGGGTCTAAATAAAGATGAAGGCGACCAAAACTAAGAAAGATCTCTGGTGGTAGTTCTCATTCCTCACTTGTTTCAGTAAATAAAGAAGCCCTGGCTTCCAGATGATATGACATTACAGAAGATAATCAAATCACATTAACTACCCAAGTCCATAACTTGTAGCTTTGAAGAAGAGATTCTTCGTGGTAGCATTTCCCTGAGGTAGTATCTGTTTTTCCTTTCCGATTTATGTGGTACCACTTAGGCAGTGTGAAGGAAATCCTCACAACAGCAACACTTGTGATGATAGCATTTTAATTGGATATTTTTCCTTTTCTCATAAAAGTGACTATGTTTTATGTGGAAAGCTGTTTGCTATTCGAAGTTCTTGATGAGCCCTGCTGGCCAGCAGTGCATCCCTCCTCCATATTTTCTCCTTTTTTCCCCCCACCTTTACTTCACCACTCCTTCCTTCCTTTTAATTAAATGGGCAGGTTTTCATTTGTTCCTGTTTTTCTTCCTTTGTGTCAAAACCCTTTTGCAACGTTTCACTATTTATGCTATTTTTATCAAGCACAGTCCTAGTTCTCTTCAATAGTTGAGAACATTCCCTTGCATATTTCTTTTTTATTGATAATACCTTTATAATTTAGAGTTGTACCTATTAACTTTTTCCATGCATGAACAATTTTCATACACATTGCAGGTTTTGCAATTGTTTGCCAGAATTCCAGCTAATTACGTTTTTGTCAAATTCTTGCCAAAAGTTTTTTTTATTAAATACCGGATACACTCCTTTATACACCTTATTTTAAATGTCTCGGTGAGCAGTGCTGATATAGACTGGTTGTCCGTCATCTGCCATTGGTTGACCTTTTGTCTCACTGATCAAGACAAGAATATTCTACAGGCTTTCTGACTTTGTTTTGAGTTCTGTTTCTCTACTTGTTTCATTGAATATACTGCTTTGGGGCATGTTTCTTGAAATAGTGTATCCTCTAGGTCAATGCCTGCATGTTGCTATCAGAATGAGTTGGAACAGAAATATTAAAATGCCTTTGAAATCTGTTGATGCCCTGGGAAGTCTTGCAATAAGCTAGGAATACTGCAGTTGCTTCAGATGCACAGGGATGTGATTTGATACAACTAATTTAGCTGTAACTCCCAGTCTCCTTTCCTTTCTTTAGAGTTCAATTCATCTTTTGCTGGTATCAGCTGTACTAGACAAAGGGGTGCAGTCTAAGGAAAGTCAACATGGAAGAAGACAACAGACTTAGCCAAACCTTCTTATTATATTGTGCCTGTACATATTTTACAAAAAGACCATTGCTTTATCTCGCCGTGCCTACTGACATCTCTTACAAAGGACTTTTACAAACATGGGCTTGACCCAAAGTTTAGTATCTTCATGACAAACTTCACAGGATTTAAAATGAACACTAAGACTTTCTTTTTGCTTTTCTTGGGCACTTTGCCTTCCAATTTTCATCATACTCTATTTTACATGTAGAAAGAGTCATTGCAGTTGAAGTAAGTCACATGTTATGAATTCAGCAAAATGGAATGGAATGGAAGCGATTGTATTAGTAGGTAGCAACTTATAGACTTCAAACAGCCACTTTTTTAAATACTTACATTACTACAGCCAATTTTTATACAGAGATTTGTCATAAGTCATATCAAGTATGATATACTTGACAAACACCACATTAATGTAATGTCATGGATAGATATATGTATTTTGGAAAAAAAACCTGAGTGTATGGAGAAAAATTCATAAGTGCACAGCTGTGTGTTTAATTAATGCTCTGGGGTGACTATTGTGGGTACTGTGGAAGTAAACAAAGAAAATTCACCCCAAGGATTGCTAGATGTTATTGTAGATGCTCAGCCAGGTTCCAATTGGGGATCAACCATCCACAAGTGCAATTACACTATTTATGTACAACAATCTTTTTTTTTATTATTATTTTTTCTTTTTTTCTTTTCTATATTCTTTGTTTACATTCCAAAGGCTTTCCCCTTTCCCAGTTTCCCCCTCACCATATGTCCCATAAGTCCTCTTCCCTCCGCCCATCTTAAAGATCAAACTGCACATAGTTTCGGTGTTCTGAACTCTTGATCAACATTGTTTTTACAAAAAGCTTATCATGAGTCAATTCCTGCGTGCAACTTGAATGCTTCAAAAAATATAGAAAGTGTGTGAGTGTGTGTGTGCACTCACATAAAAACTTAAACTATTCTAGTATTATACTTCTGTATCACTCTTTACCCTGTAACTCACGAATATCCTTAAACAACCCTTAAGCCTGTTATTTTATTCTATGCTAACAGGACAAATGCTTCATATTCAGTTCTATAACCAAAGAATATTTGTTATTTGTGACACAACAGGAATTCAATTATACTTCCAAATATTGAATCTCCATGTTGCTCATTTTTATTTTGTACTTTAGGAAATTAGATTTTGATTCATAACCATTGGGATAATGTTACAAAGAAAGACATACCTCTTCAGCAAGTATTTATGTCATTAAGAGAAAATCAATTTTAACTAAAGCTACAGTTACAAAGAAGCAGCGGCTTTTGTGCACTGTACCACCTACCATCTACAGATAACAATGATAATCTACTAGAAAGAAAAACTACAAGGCAAAAATTAATCATAATGAAATTGCAATAATTCTGATGTCATTGAGTTATGTGTGATGAACAATGATTTCATCACATAATGTTTATGTACACTAATCAAAATTTATGTTTCCTTGTTAAATTGCACGTTTTATGTATCAGTATAAATAAATTTAAAAAGGAAAACTCAGTAAAGAATAATTAAATAAAAACTAATGACTTTCAACAAAGCCTTTATCAAGTCTTCTGTTTCTCAAACATATTCAAGCACACACAAATATACATAGACACATGCAGACACACCCAAATGCATACAAGGAAACAGAAGTCTAGATTAATAAAACACTGCTCAATACTACTAGATATGGTTTAATATGAATTAACATGTACTAGAAGCTAATGTTAATATAATATGACAAAAGAAAAAAAGCAGAGTTCAGTATTAAGATAAAGAAATGATGAACTATGATTTCATCATCATGTAATATTTGTCACTGATTGTAATTCAGTTGGTTTAATACTTGTAAACTCCACAAGGACTTAGCCCTGAGAAAGGCAATTATCAAAATAAACCAGAATTAGAGGCAGTGACAAAAGTCAATGAGATAGATGTGTTAAAAATAAATAAATGCATCAATTTTGTTATCCCCTTATCAAATAAAATATGGTAGAAACAATGATTATATATATGATACACATATATATGATATATATGTATATATATATATATATATATATATATATATATATATATATATATATATATATATATATATATATGTATGTATGTATCACCGAGGTACAGTGAATGAAGTTAAGCTTGAACAAAACTTACAGATCACCTAACATATACATAATGCATAATGCAATATTGAGAAAACACTTTGGTTTTAGATAAGGGAATTCTCATCATTGTAACTAGCTTTTAAAATTTCCAGGGCCTTTCCTCTTAATAGCCAACACAAGATAACTGAAAAATCATATCATCAAGTTAACTGTGAAATCAATTGGAAAAGTCTAATGATAGAAGCAAAGGATTATTTCTAATTTTGTTTGAACTTTTAAAAGTTTGAACTTTTAAAAGGTTAATGAAGAACATCAAGTTAGCCACAGGTCAAGAGAGAAATGGTTTGTGAAATATTGTTAGGACAGAACAAAGCAAAAGTAGAAGTTAGACTTAAACCTGCCTCCAAAGACAGAATGCATCAGTGTAGGGGAATACCAGAACAGGGAAGTGGGAAGGGGTGGATTGGGGAACAGGGGGAGGGAAAGGGGCATGTGGGACATTTGGGGGGTGGGGAACCAGGAAAAGGGAAATGAAATGTAAATAAAGAATATATCCAATAAAAAAGACAGAATAAACAAAATGTGTTCTTGAAGAAAGAGTATATGAACAGCAGAATATGAAGCTTTTCTGACAGATTCACACAGGGCTAGAAAACACAGACCACCACCGAAAGGTTGGCAGTTTAATGCCTGACGATTTGAATGTGACACAATAAAACCATTAGCAAATTTTAATCTTATTTGAGCAAAGTCTGTGTCACAACACTTTATCCAGTTATTACAGAAATGAGTGTTGTTTCTGTACTGTAAAAATGGAAATTTCATTTTAAAATAAGAGATGCACGATTAGTTAAGAGATGGAGTGAGCAAACAAATATCTCAGTTGCTGCTCAAGTTTGTCATTATTAGTCATAGGGTCTCARTGAGAAAAGAAGCAAGACAATGTTATTTGAATGTTTTATCTGCTGCTCTTTTGGACAATTCCCTCTATTCATGGGGAAYGATTTGTTTTTCTAATTTTACTTATGTTACATCTGTTTGTAAAATATTTGTTTCTCACCCCAAATTTCCTCACAGTTGTTCTAAATTTAGTTTAGTTTTTTTACTTTTGGAACTCATTTTTCTTTTTAAACATTGTAAAAAGAAATATGAAAGAAATAGTTTGTGAGTTTAGGAACAAAAATACAACCTATCACTCACTGTACAAAGTATATGTAAAAGTCCAATGTTATTTGGAAGACAAAAATCCTTAGAATGTTTAAAATATGTTTTAAGAAAATTGTACACACTACGATGGCTGGTATTGATTTCCAGTTTGACCAGAGTTAGGATCTCTGAAGCACACACCTCTGACTCTATGAGAATGTTTCCAGAAAGGCTTAGGTAGGAAAGAACGGCTCTAAATACAGGAGGCTTATTCCTTGGGGTTGAGAATCAGATGTAATAAAATAAACAAATAAAACAGAATGTGAGCTAAGTATTCATCTCTGTCTGCTTCCTGGCTGATGACAATGTCACCAGCCACCAGTCCCACTATCATGATCTCACAACTATAATGGAGTATGCCCCACAGCTATAAGCCCAAAGAAACCTTTCTTCTTCAAGTTGATTTTGTTCACTGCTTTGTAGTAGCACTTTTAAAGTAATCAATATCCCATGAGTTATGAGCATTCTACTACCCCACTACCTCCCCTTCTTCTTCTTTACAATTATTTTTCCCAAGAAATTTTTAATTTTTGTAAGTTTTCTGACGACATGGCCCCTATGTTCAGGTCTTCAACTGAGTATCAACTTTTGCCCATTGTCTGTCTGCCTGCCTGCCTGCCTGCCTGCCTGCCTGCCTNCTATCTATCTATCTATCTATCTATCTATCTATCTATCTATCTATCTATCTATCTATCTATCATCTATCTATCTATCTATCATCTATCTATCTATCAATCATCTATCTATCATCTACCACCCCTTCACAAGTAAAAAATCCCTAATTACTCTGCTTCACCTCTATTTTAACTTTTTCAGACTCAGGATTATTGATAAGGAGGCCAAATTTTCTTCCACAGGAGAACACACCACCTTTGCTGTCTTTCTTATTATTTAGTTTTAAGGTCATGATAATGTATATCTTAAATGTTCATCTACAAATATAAGTGCATATTTTTAGCATCAACTTTAGATTTTTAAACCATATTCTTATCTATGTGTATCTCCAAGTGGCACCAGATGAAGGTTCTCACTCAGGCAGAGACCAATACTCTACATGAAATTTGAAAGGTTTGATTGGTTTGATTCGTTTACCTGGATCATAAAATTTGTTTCCTTTCTTACCATGAAGGAAGGGAAGATCTGTGATCTAAGGGGTGCGTAGGATGAAATGTTAATTGTAATATTCAGAGTTATTTATTTATTTATTGCCATATGTAGATTTTTTACAGTGAGGGAATGGTGCAAATAATATTGCTCTTTATAATAATGAACCAACAATTTCTTATTAATGTAATTTTGAGAGAACAATAGTTTTTTTTTTTAAATAGCTCAAACATGCCCTCTAAAACTCAAGGGTATTGTTTTAGAACAGAAAAGATATTTTACTGAAATAACTTCTATTTCTCCCAGGAAAATATGTAATACCATCATTTTTGAAAATGTTTTTTAATCTTCTGACTGACCACAGATGGCTTTTTAAATCACAGCTCTATAAGAGCTCTGTCATGCCAGAAACATGGGCTTGAGTGGAAGTTTCTAGAAATAGAAATAAACTRAAAAGGATCATCAGAAATGAAGCAAATGTTATATTGGTCTGTGAATTATGGGCATTGATATTTCCTTGAATTTTCTAACACTTCCTAGACCAGATCTTTGGCTTTGAGTCTCATTAGGAATATGTGATACAGTGTTAGAAACCTAATATCCTCATCCGTGGAATGCTAACAGTACACAACTCATCGAGTTGTTCTTGGGCAATTTCATTTGTGTTCTCTTTTGTTTAGTACCTGGATGCTCACTTTACCAGTCCTCCAGAATCACAGGACAGTCTGTTCCCAGAAGCAATTCCACTGTAGGGAGAAATAATAGCACACAGTGAGTTATGTCCTTCTGCAAAGAATTATTTGTTTTAATTTGCAAACACTGCATTAGGAGAGATACGAAAGTATCAACTAAAATAAAAATACCATTACCATTGACATGAGATGACATTGCTGTGTACTGGATTGAAAAAGATATGAAGCTTTGAAGTACTTTTCTATCTATAAAACAAAAATAGACCTAACTGGAAATTTGGAACCATTGGGATAATCACTTATTTAAATGGTATTCAGATGGTAATGTTGTTGGGGAAAAACATTAATGTGAGACACAACTGCTATTACCATTTGAGTAAAGTGATAATTTTGTTTTATTAGTAAAAAGATGTACACATACTATTTGGAGTGGTTTCTGATTGAATTAGTAATTTGTCCAATTTTCTGGCATCTTCTGTAACTACCAGAGATTGCTATTTATTTGCCTTTAAAAATGAATCAACCATCCTTACATTGAAGGATATCTCTGGGAATATGAATGTTGACAGAACTTTTCACAGATTTAATTCAAAGAAGGGTATTTTTGTGTTATCTAAAAATACAAAACCATGAACACAAATAAAGCACTACTATAACTGTGGCAATAGATTTATTAAAAAATGAATTTGTATAATATTTGTGAGAGTCAATGTGGATATATCTGAGATAAAATGCTATAGTAAGTTTGCAATCACCCTCCATTATGTTGAATGATAGTTTATAGAAAAAAATGGGACTGGGGACAGTGGTTCTGAGCTTGCCTGCTCTGTCAGAGGCCAGGGTGTGTTACCCACCACACCCACAGGACAGCCAACAGGTTCCTCTAACTCCAGCTCCAGGAGAAACGATGCCCTCTTCTGACCTACGTGGACACTACAGTTACATCCAGAAACATTCTCAGCCACATGCACACATAATTTAAAAAAAAAAAAAAAAACTTTAAAATCAGAGAGTATTAATTTTCTGGATTATGACTCAGCAATCAACTCATCCTATAGGCATTAAGATTTAAAGTTCCAATATTATTTTTTAAATGGGATGAAAGGACATACTTCACAAGTTCTTAAGCTTTACTTGAGAATGCCTATCAGTAATCATAAAACTGTGAGAGTTAGTATCGTAACCTCTACCATAATCTTAATTTGCCTTTTAGTAAAAACTTAGAATACTGGACAAAAAATGTGGCATTATTTTCTTTTGACAACATCGTAGGTAAGAACCTGCAGTGATGTTTGTGTCTCTGTGTATATGTATGTGTTCATGTATTATTTATTTCTTTATTATATCCACATATGCATTGTTATTCAAGCATTCTCATGATTACATGCAGAGTGATACCAAATTTTAATAGCTTTGACCAACTTAAACCCACTGTGATGTAAGGCCATGGTGTGGACTTTGTTCCAGGCACTCAGCTGTAAAATTTGAGTGAGATTCCTGATAATGTTCTGTTTTTACCTTCTTTTACTTATGTACCTCATGAAGTTAACTATAATGAATTCTTCAGCTGTATAGGACTACATATAAAGTCCACCTAGAATATTCACTAATGGTCATGTGAACCATGGAATAATATAATAACAACTGACACAATCCAGTGCCCAGCACTTGGCATTGGAACGGAACCTGTTCTTCATGTTAGATAATTTTGCCTTGGCCATTTTTTTCTGATGTGGAGGAGTACAGGCAATGAAACAGACAGCTCTTGCAGTTTGGCTTATATGTAGGGGCACAAAGGACCATTAGCAACTTCCCAACTGTAGAATACCTCGAATGAAAAGAACTGATTGTTTTTCTGGTATTTCCAATCTTAACTCCCCATCTTGACTGCATTCCCTTTCCTTACTTTCTGTTTCTGTGGAGAATTGTCTTTATTATTTTAAAGCTTGATAAGTAAAACATTAGCATTTTCAAATTGTCACAGTGCTTTCTGGATCCCTACAGTGTGTGGTAACATTTCTGTCTTTCATGATAGACATGATACCAGGGTCTGTGAGCAATATATGTATATAAAGGAGAGAGCATAATATCTATCCATATATGGTTCACTCTCTAGCCTATCAGTGAATCATCATAACATCACTAGAACATAATGAACTGTTTTTTAAAATTGGATATTGTATTTATTTACATTTAAAATGTTATTCCCTTTCCCAGTTTCCCCTCTGCAAACTCCCTATCCCACACCCCATTGCCCCGCTTCTATGAGGTTGCTCCCCCACCTGCCTACCCACTCTTGCCTCACTGCCCTAGCATTCCTCTACAGTGGGTCATCAAGCCTTCACAGGACCAAGGGCCTTCCTTCCCATTGATGAAAGATTATCTATATACTATATTGCCCACCCTAATCAGATTCCATGCACACAGACACACATAGCATGCATACAGATGCACAAATGTGTCAGTGGAGATCCATGACTCATAGAACAGCTGTATGCACATTTATACAAAACATTGAGAAATTTTGTGTCTCACCAATTTATGAGGAAGGACCTTTTTAAAATTTTGAGCTCCCAGGCAAACCAGTTATTAAGGAAATAATTATTTCATTAGAAAACTTGAGGAATGAGCTTTGTGAACTTATGCAGTTACTGGCGGCACATTCCATTTTGTTAGCTAAGATATGTAGCTAACCATTGGTATAAATTTTAAAATTCTGTTTGCATGAGTCATATGATTTAGAGAAAAATAATATTTTGACATAGGAGTTGACAGTAAAAATCAAGATGGGTAAATTGATTTATACATCATTGTCATAGTCAATGATGTCTACGAAGTTAAAACATTAATAACCTTAGTATCTATGATGAATTTTTCATCTTGGAATACAAAGATAAAAGTGGAGAAGCACTAGATGTTGTTACAGTATCAAACTTTTCAAATCTGACTTAAAACTGCGTAGAGTAATTGGATCCTTTGAGAAGCAAGAGACTGGACCAGCAATCCCATTAGGTCTGCTTACCAGAAGATTACTTTGTGGGATGATGTCAGATTTTGCACATACGGTACACTGATGGCCAATGGTTCTGCAAATGCTTTGTTTGATAGAGAATAGGGGGGGGGGGAAGGAAAGAAAAAAATGAAAAGAAAAGAAAAAGTAAGTTAAAATTTTTAAAGAAATCACTACACATGAGGAGGTGACACAGACCATGCCTGCCCCCTGCTGTGCACACAGACACAAGACACTGACTACTGTTAGATTCTGGGAAAGGAGGAGTCATCGCTGTCTTCAGTTTTATAGCCACAGCTGAGTCCACTGGGCTCCAGTGTATAGTCCTAAACCCAAGGGGAGATGTTTGACTGTGGAAAAAATTCTAAATAAAAAGATTTTAAAATGTACATCAAAAGCATTTTGACTACTACAAAGCAATTCCAGTTATGTAAAGTAGCTTAGAAGCGATTCTCACCTCAGGTGTCACAGTCATTTTATAGGTTGCTGGTACCCTGGAGCACAGGCTGACAGATGTGAATGACAAAAACGCATTTTCTCCTTGTACTGGAAGGGGCAAGCTCAAGACGGTAGCAGCAGGGCTGGCTTTTCCATTTATTTTTGTAGATTTTGGTCTGTAGGGATGGTACCAAGGTTTGTAAGTCTCTGTTAATACACAGTTCGTGACATAGGAAGAATCTGCATGATTTTTTATAGAATAGAAATGAGTATATAAGATTATGCATATTCTGTCAGTGGATTTGTTATCCAAATTGAAATTGTCTTCAGCTTTGAATTTCACTCCAGTTCTTAAATGTCGTAAGAATCCTTGGAAAATGAGGATAGCTTCACGAGCCAGTAAAATAGGGGCTCAGAAATGGAATTAAAAACACTGGTCAAAAACAAAGGCCGTTTTCCTTATTCTCGGTAAAGGTATACTTGAGTAAGTATAGCCAGCATGCATTTGGAATTAAGTTTCACACTGGCCATTTCTGAAGGCATGTGAGGACCAGATAAAACTGAGAGACCAGTTTCATACACATGGGAAAACGCTGCCCTTCCTGCTTTATCTGTGAACTGGATTTGGGATCAAGGTCTTACAGAATCACGTAAACTGAACCGTGGGCAAACACTGGAGGAAAGAAAGTAAAGTGAAATGTGTGTGGATCACCACTGATGTTTAATGCAAAGAAAGGGAGAAGTCATTTGTTTTATCTGTGTCAGAGATGATTTTAATTAATTTATTTTTCAAGGTATTTCTGTTAATTAAATTTGTTCTGTTACAATTTCTTCCATGTATATAATGCATCATAATGTAGTCTGATTAGTCTCCACCTCACCCTCTCCTAGTTCATCTTCCTCCCTGCAAATCTCTTCTCCATAATTGTTTTTTCTTTTCCTTCCTTTCTTCCTTCATTCCCTCTTTCCTTCCTTTCTTTTATTTTCCTTTATTTCTTCTTCCCTCTTCCCTCCTTTCTTCTTCTTCTTCTTCTTCTTCTTCTTCTTCTTCTTCTTCTTCTTCTTCTTCTTCTTCTTCTTCTTCTTCTTCTTCTTCTTCTTCTTCTT
>BDUI01009994.1:13553-30203 GCA_002335545.1 Apodemus speciosus | reverse complement strand
GGAAATCGTTGTGTGTGTGTGTGTGTGTGTGTGTGTGTGTGTGTGTGTGTGTGTGTGTGTTTAAGGTGGGATGACAGTGTCTCACATTTTGATTCTTCTCTTCACCCAGAATTTAACACAAACCATTATATTGCATCCACAGAGTATGCTCATGAAACATCAGCACCAGTTACAATCATTAATTTCAACCAGAAAATAGATCTCAAAAAGAGATGTAGATGAAGAATATTTTTTGAATGACAAGAGTAGAAGAGAAAGGTCATGGTGGCTGATTCTTCCAGGCATCCATGACAACATTCATTCAAATGAGGAGTACCAAGTTTCCACAGATTCCATGAGTGCGGCTATTTCTTTAAAAACTCAGGTTAGTATGCAAACCTCAGGTTAGTATATCTTATTTTACCAGTCAGTCAGTTACACTTTATTTTACTCACCACTCCATTAACAGACAGGAATGTAATGATTAGTGTATGGGACCCTAAATGCTCAAGAAATCAGATACTGCAAAGAAGGCAGCTGTTTAGCTTCTTTTCTCCTTCATGATCTTTTGTGAGAAAATAACCCCACACATCTCCAACATGCCAACATGAAAAGCAGAACTGGAGCTTTCCACGTTTCTTGTTCTATTGGGAGAGAGTACACAGTGAATATCTGGGTTAACTTCTTGTAGGTACAACATAAAATCTGCTCAGTGAGAGATTGCCTAGATCCAGTTGGTCTGTGGGTTTGTCTGGTGGAGATTATCATGATTACTTTAATTGAAGTATGACTACCTACTTAATGAGGAATTGGTACTTGCTGAGTAAGTGTGTAGAGAGCAGTTGACAGCAAGCATGCATTCATTCCTTTGGCATTCTTGGCAAATAAACTCTTTCTCACTTAAGCTGCTGTTTTTTTTTTTTTTTTTTTTTTTTTTTGACGGGGGAGAGGGAGGATTTCATCACAGAAATGGGAAAAGAAAATAAGATAGGAGTCATGAAAGAATTGTTTTTGAAGAGTCTAGTGAGAGTCTGCTTGTAAAGTGATTGGCCATGTATCTAAAGTGATTGGCCAAATATTCATATCTAAACTAGTTATGTTAAGTTAGGAGCCATATGGGACACGTGCTGAGGTGAGGAGTTATAGGAGTACTGGCTCATAGAACATAGGTTCCATGCTGATGATTGCAGTCCAAAGGCACATGGCAGAGAGACAAGAGAAGCCGCAACATGGACTTCAGGTTGCCATATTTCAACAAGGAGGTGTTCACAAGGTAATAGGGAAGTATCAGGGTAATTCAATTGTGTAGCTAAACTTGTGAGGAATTTTAATCCAGCAACATGGCTGCTATGGGTAGAATATAGACACTACACACACCTTTGGTACACAGCTTTTATTCCAAGTAATGAATCTAATTGAGGGACAGGCAGAGTGACACATTAGAAAAAGATCTAATAGACTAGGATACACCTAACTTTCTAAAGAACATCACAGAAAAGAGAGACTATTTAAGAGAGCATAGGGAGAGACAATGGACTTCAGCTGAAGCTAGTTCAGTCAGTTCAGTGCAGGTCAGTTGGGTTCGGGCAATGCAGTTCAGTGACTTGGGAGTGCAGTTATGTGAAGTTGAATTCCTTTGTAAGTTCATGCAGTTAAGTGCAGGTCATCAGAGGTAGTTGATGCCAGAGAATAAGAAGGAGCTAGAAGATTAGAACCAATTAGTATGAGGCCAAGCAGTGCAATTCAATGAGAAGAAGCTTGGAGAAGCCAGATTGAATCAGTCAGATTGCAGAAGATTTTGAGCCAGAACAGCTCAGTTGAACCACCCAGCCAGAGTTCAGAAAGAGCTAGAAAGGATGAGATTACTAAGCATCAAGCCTCCTAGAGGACAGTTAAAAGGTACTTTTTCATAAACTACCAGCAGCAGATGCTTTACCGATTGACAGACAAGTTTGAAGATGGATGAGGTATAAAATACTAGTCCTGGTCCCAAATCAAGTCACATTTTCCTACCGAGTAATGGGTATGTGAGTTTTGAAGTCATGTTGCCATCTAGAGCACTTTAATCCCTGCAGATAGGAGTATTGACATTATTGAGTTCTGGGCAGCAAGTCTAGGCTGATGAGGGTTCCAAAAATCCTATAAAATGAACTCATTTCTTTAAAGTGATGAATTTGAAATTACTCTTTTGAATTTTGAGTTGAATCAAGACAGGAGCTTCAGCAGCCATATTGCAAAAGAGGCAATAACTTCCAAAATAGAAGTCAAATCTCTGAACATGACTACAAGCCCAAGTTTCTGAGTCATTACTGCAATTAACTTACTATGTTCTTCCTGTACTGCTTATACCTGGGATTCGTAATCATTAAAGAGTGGATACAATGTTTATTAACAGTTATTTTTTTAAAAGGCTATGTTGAGATTCCCAGTTCAAGAGCCGAAAGAAAAAGAACCAAAGAATCAGTGACATGGGCTACAGAGATGGTCTATGAGTTAAAATCATATGCTTCTATAGCAGAGGATCAAGAAGGTAATCAGTGTCAATGTAAGTCAAAGGCATGAGACCAAGTGTCCAGCTGAAGTAGTCATCAGAAGGAACTTTATTTTATTTAGCCTCTTAGTTCTAGTTAGCCCTTCACTTAGTTGGATAAAGATTACCCATACTAGGTATAACAATTCCTTCATACCATCTCCTGATTTAGAGCATCCAGAAAGTCTCTCACAAACACAACTTTAATATTTGGTCAAATATCTAGGCTTCCTAATGTCCAGCCAAATTGGCCAACTAATCTGACCACCACACTAACAATCACAAGATATTAAAGTCTATGAAAGTACTTAGGTATATAAGAACACAAGATCAATTCATTTTGCAAAGAGGACTGATGGATAACTTGGATTATCATAGCATTTTGTTGGGGTACAGATGTTTAGCTGACGCAGCCATTTTCACTCACTCACCAGAACTGCATGGGGCTTGCTCATTGCAACTCATGCCTCACCACTGGCTGTGTCTCTCAGTGACCATTCCTCATAGGCAGAGCATTTCCTCAGCCTCATTCTCAGACTTTCAAATTGCACAGGTTAGCAAACTGAAAGACAGAACAGAAATGAACTTGGAAGAATTTACCGATTCCTCACCAGTTTATCAAAACTAACTCCAAAAGAACATTTTTAACCTTGCTGGTTAAAAGTGAAACTCAAGAACTTCATGTGCAGAGATAAATTGTTTGTAGTTATTTTAGGAAGAATACCAGAGAAAAGAGGTTAAGTAACTACATAGTACCAGGCAAGATATGGAGCAGAATACATAACTGTGATGGTTTGTATATTCTTAGCTCAGGGATTGGCACTATTTGAAGGTATGGCCCTGTTGCAGTAGGTGTGGCCTTATTGGAGTAGGTGTGTCACTGTGGGTATAGGCTTTAAGACCCTTATCTTAGCTGACTGGAAGCCAGTATTCTGCTAGTAGCCTTCAGATAAAGATGTAGAACTCTCAGCTCTTCTTGCACCATGACTGCCTGGATGCTGCCATGCTCTTGGCTTGATGATACTGGACTGAACCTCTAAACCTGTAAACCAGCCCCAATTAAATGTTGTCCTTTATAAGACTAGCCTTGGTCTTGGTGTCTGTTCACAGCAGTAAAACCCTAATGAAGACAATGACTAACAATATCTTCAGGAATGACCATGACCAGAGTGATGTTTTCTTTGTGTTTATCCTTTTTATTTGTGCTTGGTTGTTGTAGGACTGGGTCACAAACATCATGTCGTACAGTTGCTACATAAACATTCTACATTGTTCCACCAATCACTGAGCTACACATCTCTGACATTTTCTCAAGTTTAGTTTGAGAAAGGATGTCATTTGCCTAGGCTAGCTTTGAACTTACTCTGTAGCCAAGGCTTGTGATCGTGCTAAAGGCTGGAGCTATAAGGCTGGATCACCACATACACTTTCCCTATTTCTGCCCCTCTCCTTTCTTTCTTATCCAGTTCTATCTTTTCTGACTTTGAGTATGAACGTTAGCGATGTTGCATTATAAGAAAGAAATCTGTGGTAGAAATAAGGAGAACTGGGGTTTAGTTAACCTATACAATAATTTTTTAGCAGTTTAATATTTTTCTTCTATTTTTATTCATTGCAAAGTGAGATGTTGTTCTTAGAATAAGACTCTTTTGATGGGGCAGTAAATTTGAAGTAGACCCTTTTCTCTCACAAACATGAGGCCAATAAACTAACAAAAGAAATTTTAATTCCAGAAATCATAAATGGAACCAAAGAATTTGTGTTCTATCACATAACTCACTGCAACACTCTGCATGCTCTCTCTCTCTCTCTCTCTCTCTCTCTCTCTCTCTCTCTCTSTCTSTCTCTCTSTCTCTCTCTSTSTSTSTSTGTGTGTGTGTGTGTGTGCATGTGCATTGTGTGATTTTTAAGCATTCTAGGAAAGAAATCCACACAGAAGAATGACCCAGGGCCTACAAATCTTATTTCTTGGTTAGATTTCTGAGACTCATCATTATGAGTGAATGGTTATTCTTTGAAGCAAAATTTCATGTGAATTTGTTAAAGAAGCATGTAGAATTGAATGCTTTGTAAATAATAGCACTCATTCTAGAAAAGAACAGAATTCTGATAGTGAATACTATTGAGTCAGAAGACCTTCTGAGGAAAACTGTAGCAGTTCATCATTTTTTGTGATAATTTGTTTATATTTTATAAAGTCAAAGAGAAAATGGAGGGGGGCTGATAGCATATGTTTGTAGAAGTAAGAAAAAGAGTTGGCTAGCAAGATGGTTCAGCACATGAAGTCTGCCCTGCACAAGCCTAATGATATGAGTGTGAGCCTCAGATTCCATGTAACACTGAAAAGAAAAAGCTGGATCCACAAAAATGGCCCTAAGATTTTCACCTGTGCTCAATGGCACATGAATGTTCATACATCTAATATTATACACACAAAAACATACACACAAATACATACAAATATGTGTGCATGCACACACACACACACACACATTTCAATCACATGTAAAACAAAACAAGGGTGGGTTTAAGAAATAGCAGCAGTCATTAAAAGTCTCCCAACCAAAAAAAAAATAGCCTAGCACCAGATGGGTTTAGTGCAGAATTCTATCAGACTGCCAAAGAAGACATAATACCAATACTCTTCAAACTGTTCTACAAAATAGAAACAGATGGAACACTACCCAATTCATTCTATGAAGCCACAATTACATGCTTATATCTAAAGCACAAAAAGACCCAAAAAAGAAAGAGTATTTCAGACCGATTTGCCTTATGAATATCAATGCAAAAATACTCAATAAAATTCTTGCAAACCAAATCCAAGAACACATCAAAACAATCATCCATCATGATCAAGTAGGTTTCATCCCAGGGATGCAGGGATGGTTCAATATATGGAAATCTATCTATATAATCCACAATATAAATAAGGAAAAAAAGCCCACGTGATCATCTCATTAGATGCTGAGAAAGCATTTGACAAAATTCAACACCCCTTCATGGTAAAAGTCTTGGAAAGATCAGGAATTCAAGGCCCGTACCTAAACATAGTAAAAACAATATTCAGCAAACCAGTATCCAACATCAAACTAAAAGGAGAGAAATTTGAAGCAAGTCCACTAAAATCAGAGACTAGTCAAGGCTGCCCACTCTCTCCCCACCTATTCAATATAGTACTCAAAGTCCTAGCTAGAGCAATTAGACAACAAAAGGAGGTCAAAGGGATACAAATTGGAAAGGAAGAAGTCAAAATATCACTACTTGCAGATGATATGATAGTATACTTAAGCGACCCCAAAAATTCTACCAGAGAACTCCTAAAACTGATAAACAACTTCAGCAAAGTGGCTGGGTATAAAATTAACTCAAACAAATCAGTAGCCATCATCTACTCAAAGTATAAACAGGCTGAAAAAGAAATTAGGGAAATGACCCACTTCACAATAGTCATAAATAATATGAAATAACTTATTGTGATCCTAATGAAGCAAGTGAAAGGTCTGTATGACCAGAACTTCAAGTCTCTGAAGAAAGAAATCAAAAAAGATCTCAGAAGATGGAAAGATCTCCCATGCTCATGGATTGGCAGGATTAATATAGTAGAAATGACCATCTTGCTGAAAGCAATCTACAGATTTAATGCAATACCCATCAAAATTCCAACTTAATTCTTCATAGAAGTAGAAAGACAAATTCTCAATTCATTTGGAATAACAAAAAACCCAGAAGAATGAAAATTATTATTCTTAACAATAAAAGAACTTCTGGGGGAAATCACCATACTGACCTCAAGCTCTACTACAGAGCAATAGTGATAAAAACTGGTATAGAAACCGGGAGGTAGATCAATTAAATAGAAATGAAGACCCAGAAATTATTGCTCCTAACTCCCCCCTAGACTGACAAGCATGAGGCTTCTGGACAATAGGGAAAAGGCTCTAGCAACTAATCCTTTACTCAATCTCCTGCTGTTTTAGGATGAATTGTTAAATGCCTGAGACTGCAGTCTTTGGCTCCAGTGGAACACAGAAGGCAGGTCAGCTATGTTAGCCTAGTAACTTAGATTTAGATAAGTAAACCTTTTATTATACAGCAACCCTAAATTTTCCATAAGACAAAGTTTTACCCCCTCTGCTGCCTCAAGAAGGACCAAGAAGAAACACCTCTGCTGAGGCTGGCTTCAGGCATTTATCAATCCTACATTTGATAGAGAGCTAATATCCAATATATATAAAGAACTCAGAAAGTTAGACACAAGAGAACCAAATAACACTATTAAAATATGGGGTACAGAGCTAAACAAATAATTCTCAATGGAGAAATTTTAAAGGGATAGGAAGCACCTAAAGAAATGTTCAACATCCTTAATCATCAGGCAAATGTAAATCAAAACAACCCTGGGATTTCACCTTACACCTGTCAAAATGGCTAAGGTCAAAATCTCAGGWGACAACAGGTACTGTTGAGAATGTGGAAAACAAGAAACACCCCTCCACTGCTGGTGGGATTGCAAGCTGGTACAACCACTCTGGAAATCAGTTTGGCGGTACATCAGCAAATTGTATTACCAGAGGACCCAGTTATACCACTCCTGGCATACACCTAAAAGATGATCCAACAAATAACAAGGACACATGCTCCACTATGCTCATAGCCGCTTTATATATAATTGCCAGAAGCTGGAAAGAACCCCGATGTCTTTCAACAGAGGAATGGATACAGAAAATGTGGTACATTGACACAGTGAAGTTGTACATTGCTATTAAAAACAATGTCTTCATGATATTTATAGGCAAATGGATGGAACTAGAAAGTGTCATCTTTAGTGACTCAGTCATAAAAGAACACATGGTATGCACTCGCTGATAAGTGGATATTTGCCCAAAAGCTCAGAATACCCATGTTACAATTTACAGACCATGTGAAGTCCTTCTTAGAAGGGGGTAAATATACTCATGGGAGGAAATATGGAGACAAAGTGTGGAGCAAAGACTAAAGGAAAGGCCATCTAGAGACTGCCCTGCCTGGGCATCCATCCCATATACAGACACCAAACCCAGACACTATTGTGGATGCCAAGAAGTGATTGCTAAAGGAGCCTGGTATAGCTATCTCCTGAGAGGCTCTGCCAGAGCCTGACAAACACAGAGATAGATGGTTGTAGACAATCATTGGACTGAGTATGGGGTCCCCAATGGAGGAGTTGGAGTGGTTTGCAACCATATAGGAAGGACAATAATATCAACTGACCCAGACCCCAAGAGCTTCTTGGGACTAAACCACCAACCAAGTAGTACCCAGGGCTCCAGCTGCATATATAGCAGAGGATGGCCTTGTCCGGTCATCAGTTGTAGGAGAGGCCCTTGGTCCTGGGAAGACTCAATGCTTCAGTGTAAGGGAATGCCAGAGTGGTGAGGTAGGAGTGGATGGGTGAGTGGGTGAGCACTCTCATAGAAGCAAGGGGAGGGAGGATGTGATAGGGAGTTTCTGGAGTGGAAACTGCAAAAGGGGATAACATTTGAAATGTAAATAAATAGAATATCCAATAAAAAAGAAATTGATTTTCTGTATAAAGGTATTATAGTAAAACCAATTTCCTTGTATGTTAGTCAAAAATGATAACAAAAATAAGTAAATAAAAATATGTAGATTGAAGGATAGATATATTTTTGTATACACTAGTTACTATATGGTTTGCATATGCTCGGCCCAGGGAATGGCACTATTAGAAGTTGTGGCCCTCCTTTCATTGATGCCCTCAAATATTTAGTAAATATGCAAGGAATAATTACAGTCCTACTTGGGAATTACTGAAGTTAGATAGTTTCACAGAGACTGAGGAGGATCTTTGGCTACAAACCTGGTAGGAACCCCCTAGGAAGACCAACACTGTCAACTAATCTGGACCCTTAGTGGCTCTTACAGATCGAACCAGCAACCAAAGAGGATACACAGGTGAGACCTAGGCCTCCCTGCACACATGTAGCAGATGTGCAGCTCAGTCTTCATGTGGGTTCCCCAACAGCTAGAGCAGGGTCTGTTGCTAAAGCTGTTTCCTCTCTGTGGAATCTGATCTCCCAACTGGGCTACCTTGCCTGGCCTCAGGGGAGAGAGGATGCACCTAGCTTTGAAGAGATTTGATGTGCCAAGGAGACCTAAGGGCATCTCCACCCTCTCAGTAGAGAAGGGGAGGGGAGGAGAAATGGGGCAGGGACTGTGTGAAGAGATGTAGGTGAATGAATAAATAAATAAATAAATAAATAAATAAATAAATGGAAAAATAAAAACAAATAAGGTACAAGTAAACTCAGAAAAATCGATTTTAAACCTTTAGTTTAAAAGCTAAATGTTTTAAATAAAATAATTTTGTTTTTTTTTTAAAGTAGCAACAAATTTCTATATTTATAGTAATAAAACAGAGGCACAGAAAAGCAATGGCCCCCAACATGCACCTGACTTACCACTGTGAAGTGTCAAGAACAGATTTTCTTGAGGTAAGCTTGCAAAGTGCATGTCTATTATTTATGAATTTCTGCAATTTTCTTCACCAGATGCACTCTGGGAGATAAGTTGGAAGGAATAGAGACTTCTTTTCATTTCTTTCCCTATGTTCTCTGATTACTCTGCCTTGTACTTCAGACCTGTAATAACACCCAAACCAAATGTTCCTTATGTTCAAGAGTCACTCCAGTGAAAATAAGTGAAAATCAAATGAAAACTAACATCCAAATTATCAGAGTCTTTTGTACTAAGATCTTGAAAATGTATTTTGTACCCACAGATAAGTGTAGTGTTCACCCTTCATCAAGGAAACTTCTTTTATTGCCCCAGAAACCATTATAGAAAAATTACAAATAATCAGATTTCAGAGCTGTGGAGTCTGCTCTTGGTAAATATCATCTGCAAAACACTTCCATACCTAAGGCTCTGGAAACATTGCAAAAGATGCAATGGGTAAGATTGTAAGAGACTTGGGATCAAGGAGTTTGCTGTGAGATTGTGTCTCTTCCTGACCTCAGATATTGAAGGCTACACTGATAAATGGAGGCTTTCCCTGGGAACCTAATGGATGGAGACAGAAGTCTTATCTAAATCCCTGAACCTTATCGGTCCTGACTAAAGTATGGAGAGTGAAGGAAGCTCCTTATCTAAGACCATGAATATGCTTGGCAGAGCCAGTACTGGCCTGGGGCTACAGCTGTGGAGAGCTATGACTTTCGATCTTGAGAACTCTACTCTTCCCACTGTAAAGAGCTACATTTATCAGTCCCAAGATTGCTATGTCCTTGGTTTTTAATGCTCTTTTGATACCCTGTGTTCCCCTTTAGCAACAAKAGTTGATTAGGTTCTTTCTGAGTTAGTCCCATTGTATGAGAGTTTCTGCTGACTCTCTTTCTTTTGTTCCCTTGATAGAGTGCATGAAATGGTCTACATTTTAGTAAATTTCCTTGGTGTAAGACATAGCTTGTGTAAGACCACCTGATCCCAAACTTGCTTATCTTCTTTATCTTTTGTCTTCTTTTCCTTCTGATCTCTTGGTCTTCTGTTTCAGTCCTCTTACTGAGGAGCAATTTGCTGGTCCAGCACAATCATAAAGTCTCACCTATGTGACTGCAACAAATATGACCTAAACAATGACAATATCAATTAACATGCTAAACTGAATGAGAAAAACCATACACAGCCTCTACTCTGCATCAAGAATCATAGGCATGTAAAAAAAAAAAAAAAAGCTTGGTATCTGTCTAGGAAATTGTCCATTTCATCCAGAATTTCCAGTTGTGTTGAGCATAGGTTTTTGTAGTAAGATCTAATGATTTTTTGAATTTCTTCAGATTATATTGTTGTATCTCTCTTTTCATTTCTGATTTTGTTAATTTGGATACTCTCTCTGTGCCCTCTGGTTAGTCTGGCTAAGGGTTTATCTATCTTGTTGATTTTCCCAAAGAATTAGCTCCTGATTTTGTTGATTCTTTGTATAGTTCTTTTTGTTTCTACTTGGTTGATTTCAGACCTGAGTTTGATTATTTCCTACTGTCTACTCCTCTTGGGCGTATTTGATTCTTTTTGTTCTAGAGCTTTCTGGGTGCTATTAAATTGCTAGCTTCTTTTTGGAGGCACTCAGAGCTATGAGTTTTAGCACTGCTTTCATTGTGTCCCATAAATTTGGGTATGTTGTGCCTTCATTTTCATTAAATTCTAAAAATAGTCTTTGATTTCTTTCCTTATTTCTCCCTTGACCAAGTTATCATTGAGTCAAGCATTGTTCATCTTCCATGTGTATGTAGGCTTTCTGTTGTTTTTGTTGCTATTGAAGACCAGCCTTAATTCGTAGTGATATGATAGGAGGCATGGGATTATTTCAATCTTCTTATATCTGTTGAGGTCTGTTTTGTGACTGATTATATGGTCAGTTTTGGAGAAGGTATCATGAAGTGCTGAGAAGAAGGTATATTCTTTTGTTTTAGGATGAAATGTTTTCTATATCTCTGTTAAATCTATTTGGTCTATAGCTTCTGTTAGTTGCACTGTGTCTCTGTTTAGTTGGTGTTTCCCTGATCAGTCCATTGTTGAGAGTGGGTTGTTAAAGTCCTACACAATTACAGTGTGAGGTGCAATGTGTGCTTTGAACTTTAGTAAAGTTTCTTTTATGAATGTGGGTACCCTTGCATTTGGAGCATAGATGTTCAGAATTGAGAGTTCTTGGTAGATTTTTCCTTTGATGAGTATGAAGTGTCTTTCTTAATCTTTTTTTTTTTTTGATGACTTTTGGTTGAAAGTTTATTTCATTGGATATTAGAATGGCTACTCCAGCTTGTTTCCTGGGACCATTTGCCTGGAAAATTGTTTTACAGCCCTTTACTCTGAGGTAGTGCTTGTCTTTGACACTGAGGTACATTTCCTGTATACAACAAAATTCTGGGTTCTGTTCATGTATCCAGTTTGTTAGTCTATGTCTTTTTATTCAGGAATTGAATCCATTGATGTTAAGAGATATTAAGGAGTAGTGATTGTTGTTTCCTGTCATTTTTGAAAAAAAATGTTATTTTTATGTTTGTGTGGTTATCTTCTTTTGGGTTTGTTGAGAGATTACTTTTTTGCTTTTTTTAGGGTATAGATTCCCTCCTTGTGTTGGTGTTTTCCATCTATTATGCTTTGTAGTGCTGGATTTGTGGAAAGATATTGTGTAAATTTGGTTTTGTCATGGAATTTCTTGTTTTCTCCATTTATGGTAATTGAGAGTTTTGCTGGGTATAGTAGTCTGGTCTGGCATTTGTGTTCTTTTAGGGTCTGTATAAGATCTTCCCAGGATCTTCTAGCTTTCATAGTCTCTGGTGAGAAGTCTGGTATAATTCTGTTAGGTCTGCCTTTATATGTTACTTGACTTTTATCCCTTATTGCTTTTAATATTATTTCTTTGTTTTGTGCATTTGGTGTTTCAATTATTATGTGACAGGAGGAATTTCTTTTCTGGTCCAATCTATTTGGAGTTCTATAACCTTCTTGTATGTTCTTGGCATATCTTTATTTGGGTTAAGGAAGTTTTCTTCTATAATTTTTGTTGAAGATAATTACTGGCCCTTTAAGCTGGAAATCTTCACTTTCTTCTATACCTATAACCCTTAGGCTTGGTCTTCTCACTGTGTCCTGGGTTTCCTGGATGTTTTGGGTTAGAAGCTTTTTGCATTTTCTTCGACTGTTGAATCAATATTTTCTATGGTATCTTTTGCACCTGAGATCCTCTCTTCTATCTCTTGTATTCTGTTTTTCATGCTTGCATCTATGACTCCTGATTTCTTTCCTAGGTTTTCTTTCTCCAGAGATGTCTCACTTTTTGATTTCTTTATTGTTTCTACTTCCATTCTTAGACCCTGGATAGTTTTGTTCAGTTTCTTCACTTGTTTGTTTGTGTTTTCCTGTAATTCTTTAAGGGATTTCTGTATTTCCTCTTTAAGGACTTCTACCTGTTTACCCATTTTCTCTTGTATTTCTTTAAGGGAGTTTGTTAAGTTCTTCTTGAAGTCCTCTATCAGCATCATGAGATGTGATTTTAAATCCAAATCTTGATTTTCCAGTGTGTTGGGGTATCCAGGAGTTGCTGTTGTTGGAAAACTAGGTTCAGATGATGTTATGTCACCTTGGTTTCTGTTGGTAATATTCTTGCATTTGTCTTTTGCCATTTGGTTATTTCTGGTGTTAGCTGGCCATGCTGTCTCTGACTATGGCTTCTCTGTCCTGCAAGCATGTGTATCACTACTCCTTGGAGACCAGTTCTTTCTGGGAGGAATTTAGGTATGGAGAGCTGTAGTACAGGGTCAGCTCAGGGGTACAGACAGAAACCAGAAGGAAGCTGTGCCCAGATGATCCTTGATTCCTGTGTCCTGATGGCCCTGAGCATGTCCCTCTTGGGCCAGGAATTTGAAGAGAAGTGGTGGTTTTACCAGTGCACACAGGGAGACCAGCTTTCTTGTAGCGGTATTTATTTATGTAGCTCTGTGGCCTAGGATCTGGGCACAGGCAGAAACTGGAAGGCTCCTGTTCTAGGCTGCCCCTGGGTTGTTTTGTCCTGAAGGTTTCAGGCGGGTTCCTCTGAGCAGCAGGGGTGGTACTACCTCTGCTCCCAGGCCTGTCCTCACTCCTGGGAGGCTAGCTATCTCCCTGTGCCACCTGGGTATGGAGCCCTGTGGCAGAGGATGGTCTCTAATAGCAGCCCATATTTGGATTTTAGTTTATTACAAATGTAGTCAAGTTGACAACTATCACTATCCATCGCAAAAAGTAACATGAGTTAGCCAGTTCTCCTTTCTTATCAATTTTGTATTCTTTCTTAAGGTGTCAAATTTGTGCTCAGGGCTTCAGTTATAAAGAGTACTTCATCATACCTTTTCTGGCTATTGAGATGTATCTTTCCACTTTAAAGAAATAAACACACTGTAAAGGATTAAATGTAATCAATGACATTTATATTTGCATATTACAATATATAACCTAATTTCACAGCATATGAATACACTATTTAATTTATGCAGAGTACTTGAATATGCATGCACGCTTATCATTTTGTGATAATAACAAAAAATCTACACTCAATAGTTTTCAAAAATGTAGACTGTTTTGACCTATACTCCCTAGTTGAGCAAAAGATATGTAAAATTTATTCCTCATATGTAAGAGAAAGTTTGCATTTTTAGTGCATAATACCCATCTTTTTACACTGGATACTACCACTTTTCTATATGTTTGGTTTCATAAAATGTAAAAAGTTTTGAAGTCATAGGAGCAGGTTAAAGTTGTAGCAAATCTTGGGAAGGTGGAGGCCAGATATTGAAGTAGATCTTAAGGCTACAAACTTGTAGTTATGTTAGACAAATAAATGTAGAGACCTAATGTACAGCATGGAGAATATCCTGAATCAAGTATATTATGTATTTGCTTGAGATAATTTTAGATGCCTTTACACAATAATGTATACAAATGTGCACACACACATACAAATACACATCCTCACACACGTACAAATACACATCCTCACACACGGAGACACACACACTCCAAATGTACCTAGGAAAAGAATGGAATGTAATAGGAAGGTTCATTTCTTTGAATGTGAAAATACTTTCATTAAACAAGTACAAACATTTTTTTTGGTTGTATTTGTTTACAACATAGATTTTGTTGTGCTTGCCAAATACATAATAAATAAAACGCTAGTTTCCACTGATAAGTGAAAACATAATTATGTACTTATCAATATTTTTATCTTATTTTATATTAGAGTATTTAAAACTAATCTGAAGACCATTCTTAATTTAAATTTCTCACTGCTGTGCTTGTCTAGCTTCTTCACAAGCACATGGTTAGTGTAGCTGTCAACATCATCTTATTTATTTTCTGTGACTGCAACAGGGAGTCACTCCCTGCTCTTTGCATCACAACCTTTTATTGTTGAATTAAAAGGATAAGAAATCAAAAGTGGCTCTTTGTACTACTTTATCGCCTCATTATTCATCCTGGCCAAATGGAGCTCTTTCCCCATAATTCCTACATTTTTCCCCCTTTTCCTTTTTCTTAGAAACTTTATTTTGCTTACTACTTGTTTATTTGTGTCTCCCTTCATTTGTGATATTAGCTTGCCTCAGCCATGAAATATAAGAAAAACTGTATAGTTCTTGTAAGAATCCACTTTTCACTTTTATTGCTGCTTTTGCTTGGGTCACAACTGCAGATTTTCTTTCTCAGCTTTCCTGTCCTTTGTTCTATGTCAACATTCAGGGACATGAGGCAGGACTTTCAAGGAATTTGACTTTTATTTGACACTTAGTGGTTCCATCCAATGGTCAAGATTTATGCATCAATTAGGAAGGAGACAAAATGAGGGAATGACTTCTTATAAACAGTTTCATATAATATACACTGTCCCCTTAATAACTGTCTGCGACTTTTATTTTTGCTCGTGAGCTTGAGTGGACTGAGAATTATTAGTTTAGAGAAGCACATTTCTAGGAGTGCTGAAAGGGTCTTTGCAGGAATACAGATCTGTGGAGCTTTGGTCTAGTCAGTGGTTTTATCCATGGATGCATCTAAACTTTAAACAGGTGTCTGTACAGTGGAAGACCTGAATGTTTCTTCCTTCTTCTGGTCCTGGTGGAGACGTCGCTAGGGACATGACTTTGGGTGCCGAGTCTTACAATGAGTGACCATCTCTCTTCTCTCTGTTATTTGTTTCCTGGCTGCCATGAAGTATTTTCCCTCCATCACCAGTTTCTGGCATAACTTTCTGCTCTCCACAGGCCAGGACACAGCACAAGCCTAGGATAATTTGTGACCTCTTAAACCATAAGGTAAAATAATCTGTTGCGGCTTTCTTATGCTGTATTTTCAAGTATTCAGTCAACATGATTGATCAACTTAAAAGATTTACAAGGGTATGCATAATACACAAAGATGCAGAATGGAGTTCCCACTACAGGACATCTTTAACAAACTTGTTCTAAATTTTTTTCATATCTTATTTTCAAACTATGTTTCCAAAGTGTATGTGTATAAGGAAAAAAAACAATCCAATTAGGGAAAAATCTTAATGAGGTTGTCAATGTAGTAGATGTTTAGAGATTTGAAGCTGACAATAGCTTTATTTAAATTTGACCTTAAGTAAAGCCATGGCTCTACATTTTCCACGAACGCACTAAATAAGCACTTAATGAAATGACAAAAATGTTTGTAATGTTGTTTCATTTTGTATCCATCCTTCTGTCTAGATCAATGTTTACCAAGATGCATCTTGTACATCCTATATTAGGCAGGTCGTCTGTAACATCTCTGGATGTGAATTCGAGAAAACAGTTGGATATCACAGCTTCCATCTATATCTTTGCCTTCCCTTTCAGGGCCTGTTCATACTGACATTTTGGGACATGTTCACAGCTCAACTGTCTCCAAAAATAACGCATGCAGCCTGAGTGCAGGGTTCCTCCCAGCTCTCTTTTGCTGAGAAGCCTGCATTTCCATGGAAACCAGATGGGCAAAAAGGAAAGGATGAGTGCATGAAAATTCTGAGCTTTTGGAAACAAAGGCTGAACCCAGACTAAGTGCCTTCTTGGAATTCAGCCTAGGAGAAACCAGTACCAGTCMTGGCCTCAGACTGCTGAGGGCAGGCTTGCTCCCTGCTGGCCTGAGTTCAGAAGAAACATATCTTCCACACAAYACTTGTATTTTGAAGTACAGAAAAAGCATCATTGGGAATCCAAGAACCTAGATCATTTCTCTTCTGCCAGTCTCTGGTGATCTGAAATTCACATAGGCACTCTGCAAAATGCAAAATTTCATGAAATGCTTTAAAATATTTATTCTTCCGAATGAATATTGGATGTTTTTTAAAATTTTAGAGTAGGAAGATATTCCCTCGGAGTCCATAGGAAATACTGAGTTAAGAGTTTCTTATGATGGTTTCTAATCAAACAATGCATATTTATCAAATGGAAATCTTTCCTTGTGAAAAAAGGTGTTTATTCTATTCAAGAACCCCAAATCTAAAGTTCTAGTGAATAAAATTTACATATTTCACTGCTCAAAACTCCCAATAGAAGTTTGTAAATTTAATTATTTAAATACACTGGCATATATTATATGCCAGTATA
>BDUI01009991.1:35568-49696 GCA_002335545.1 Apodemus speciosus | reverse complement strand
CGCATTTTATTTTGTTTTCTTAGATTAGAGGGAAAAAACAGATTTGAAGGGAGCTTTCATTTTAAATCTGGCTTTACCACTAGTTAGCTGTTTGGCCTTGAGTAAATCATTTACCTTCTTGGTCTTTAGAATGTTCACTCTAGAACAGCAAGAAATTCTCAATTCATAGTTCAAAGGACTTTTCCAGCTCTGAAGTTATTAGATGTGATTTATGAAGATTGATTGTTGAAAGTAAAAAGAAATGTATATTCTCACTAATATTGTCATRCCATGAATTTTCATGCCTTGGCTTATAGGATAACAGATACTCATTATACTTGCTGRTTTTGTGTGTCAACTTGACACAGGCTAGAGTTATCACAGAGAAAGGAGCTTCAGTTGAGGAAGTGCCTCCATGAGATAGAGCTGTGGAGCATTTTCTCAATTAGTGATCAAGCAGGGAKGGAGGGACCCATATGGATGGTGCCATACCTAGGCCGGAAGTCTTGGGTTCTATAAGAGAGCAAGCTGAGCAAGCCAGGGGAAGCAAGCCAGTAARTAACATCCCTCCATGACCTCCGCTCCTACTTCCTGACCTGCTTGAGTTCAAGTCTTGATTTCCTTTGGTGATCCTTTGGAACTGTAAGCTGAATAAATCCTTTCCTCTCCAACTTGCTTCTTGGTCATGATGTTTGTGCAGGAATAGAAACCCTGACTAAGACATTCATCTTTTTATGTATTTTTTTCAGACATCCCCACATAGTTTTCAGAAAGGCGATATGTTTAAGATTGATGGAGACCTTGATCCTCTCAAGTTCTATCCTCAGTTCATAGCTGAGAGATCCTTCAGGGGATTGTTTTTGAACTAGCCAAGACATTCTTGCTACCCTCTAAGTACCTGCAGACCCTTAACTAATTGCATCTGTTGAATTTCCCACCACACTCACTTGCCTTGAGCTGATCAGAGATCTTACACTTCTCTCTAAGGTGTTTCACATCCATGTTATCCAGCCTTCTCTACTGACAGGCTTCCTTGACGTTTCCTGTTGGCCAACCAGTCGAGGTATGGTGTTGTAATGTGGCTAGAAGTGACCTCACTGTGTATACTTCTCTGTCAGACAAGTGGCTCCTCCCAAGATATCCTCAAACTCTAAGACACAAGATGCCAAGAATCTGTTACAATCCCAGATAATCTGAAACATGTTCAGAATTGATCACAAACGGATGAATGTGTTTTTCTTTTTTCCTACGTGGTGGTAATTTGCTTCCTACATCTAGTGGTGAATGTTGATACCGTGTATTTCATAAAAATTCATGTGGTATTATCTTCAGTGAGCATTGGGTTGAACTGAGGCAATCTAATTAACCATCCTTCTTTCTGCTCCTTGCCATTTCCGAGTCTGTCCTATGTACTGTTAACTGTTCACTTGCCAAGGCTGGAGTCATTTGAAACAAAGTTTCAGATGAGTAAGAGTCTGGTTTGTCTGTTGGCATATCTATCAGGAATTGTCCTGACTTTARTTGACATATGAGGGACCAGCCTACAGTGGCTAGGACCATATTTAGGTAGATAGTTCTGAACTGTTCAAGAAATATAGTTAGTCATGGTCAGTTATGCCAGCTAGATAATGAACCATCCAGCAGCTTCTATTTATGGTGCCTGCCTCGAGTTCCGGCTCTACCTTCAGGCAATGATGGATTATGACCTAAGAGTAAACACTTTCCTCTTCTAAGTTGCTTTTGAACCTGAATTCAGTTCTTAGCACCTGCATAAGATGCCTTACAAACTTCTATAACTCTAACTCCAGGGAATTTAACACCCTCTTCTGGCCTCCATGGAAGCCTGCATGCTAGTGCACACACCCATCCATAGACATGTATGCATACATAATTAAAAATAAAGCAAATCATTTTTAAGAAATTAGCTTTATCACTTAACCCTGTATCAGCCCATTCTTTCTTTCTTCTCATCCACAGCATTGYGCTCCTTTGCATAAAATGCAATGTCTGTCAAAGTGTATTTACCAGAAAGCAAAGAGAAGACAAGGTTTGGATTTCCTTCCTTTCTGTCTCTTTATTTCTACTTCTCGTTCCTCGTGAGCAAGAATCAGTCAGCTTCATATGTTCCATCCCACAAGGAACCTGGTTTTAGGTATCTTGATGAAAAAGGCATAGTTTCACTTTGATTCATGTTTATATTTTAAAAATAGGCACGCAGAATTGAGGTTGCTCAAGCGTATCAAGTACTCTTCTCAAAGCACATTTGTTCATATGGATTTTATGAAAGTCTCCTTTGGTGGTAGCTTTCAAGGAGGTGGGGAAATGACAAGAAGCAGGATTAAATCAAACTGCTCCTAGCATTATGGCTAGAATAGCTTCCTAGAGGGGTTCCTAAACTTGTGAGGGATGATGAACTCCAGAGAGATGTCAAAGCATGTAAATGTCAAAATTTGATGAAAATTCTTAACAGACTAATAGGTGTATATCAGAGTTCTTGTTTGACTTTCATCTTGAAACCCAATTTTTAGGTTTTTAGAAACATTCTGGAATTTCCAATCTTGCTAGAATGAGATATTGATGCAAACAAAACTGTTCATAAGAGGAAAAATTGGTTGTCAATTTAAGAGAACACATTCATGACTTCTGCCTTCCACTTTCCAAATTTTTACATTTTTCCCCTCCAAACTATTTCTGCCTTCCCTTTGACCTTTGCCAGCTCTAAATAATAAATTTTCTGTGCTATCCTCTCTTAACACAAGTGCCATGTTAAGAAAGCAGTCTTAAAAACAAGAAACATAAGAAACAGTACCGACACTAGAATTAACGGCACCTCCAACCCATATTAATATCTTTTTCTCTATTAGAGACAAAGTTACTTGGAAGAATGTAGGCACTTCCATAAAATAGGAAAACATTTTACTTTGGCCTTTGGATGTTGCTGCGTATGTCAATATTTTGCATAAGAAGTTTGCCTCTGCTCAGTATTCTAAACTGTTGCGGAAAATATTAAAAAAAAAAAAAAAAAAAAAGCGAACCCGCCATCTCTCCTGCCCTGTCAGGCCCAACACCATGTCCCAGCAGAGTCCTGCTTGGCATGTTCTCACTGCCGAGCTGTTCCCTCTCCCAGCTATCGCTGATAGCATCCCAACCAAGTAAATCAAAACTCTTRAAGTTTAATTAATCGATCAGATTTATATATAAATAATATTACAATTTATAAAATGTCAATACAATAATTTTAGAGCCAATCGATAATGATACAAGCTTTATCCCAATATCTCTAACCCTGTCCAAAGCCATCTCCATTCTCTCCCTTCTCCTGCAACCTCTGCCCCCTTCCCAACTCCTAGATCTGCCTCCCTTTTCCTGTTCAATTACAGGCCTTCTACTGCCCTAACACGATTGGACATGGAAAATTCTGCTACACTAAACTATGCACACTCCTATGTTCCTGCATTATGAATAGTAAAATCAGTGACTATAACAACAAAAGAATCTCTAAATCCTGATTCTACAGTGATCTAATCTACTAAAGTTCATTTCTTGTCTAGAGCAGATATGCTCTGCTTATAATAGCTCAAGTCAAACATTCCCATCTTGGGAAGGAGTCAGCACAACTTGTCATGATGTTCAGAAGCTAGTATTGGGTGGCAGAGATATAGAGTGTCCAAACTCCCAGGCTAAGAGTAACATATATGTTTCCATAGTGAGAACAAATCATGTGGTCACTCATGGACAGTAGGAGGATAGACAGGACTAGAAATCTAGCATCTGCTTTGGTACCGTCTTCTAGTACTAACCCATAGATTAGCCTAGATCAGTGGTTTTCAACCTTCAAATGTGAACCCTTAATACAGCTCCTCATATTGCAGTGACCCTCCAACCATAAAACTGTTTTCATTGCTACTCTACAACTATAATTTTATTACTGTTATGAATATGGGCCCAAAGGGGTTGTGACCTACAGGCTGAGAACCACTGCCCTAGACCTCGATGCCCTGCCAGCCATTGTTAACTTGCTTGTTTTTCGTAATCAGAGGATTTCTTACTTTGTCCTGTTTAAGGCTCATCAATATACACTGAGCAACTATGCATTAGCTATTTTTTTATTTATAAAAAATTCCAAAGCTTATTTACTTATAAGATAGATATATTGTAACTACGTTTTCTGTAGGTCAGGAATATAGGCATGGTTCTACTGTGTCTATAAACTCAGGGTCTTCCACAGGTATCAGCAGGGTGGCTGGGGGAATCATGGTTCATGATATCTGCAGTCCTCAATTTTTCTCTGTTACTTGCTATCAGGTCGTGGTCACTTAGACATTGCCACTGGGCAACTCACAGCTTGGCAGCTGGTTTCCTCTCTATATGGCAAGTCACCCAGAAAGAGGAAGAACCTTCCAACTAAAGCCTCACTTATCTAATCTTGGCTCTTTCAGTAATGGCATATTTTATCATTTGGCGCATAGCACATCCAACCTATTCTCATAGACAGAAAGAGCATGGAGGTTTGAGTAGCAGAAGCTGAATATAATAATGTAACCATCTTCAAAGCTGCCTGTCTACCAGGCCCGTGAACAGGGAAGCTCTTTATCTCTGGCCTCCAGCATGTTAAGAAAATGAACTTAACCACTGAGCCATCTCTCCAGCTCCATCCCCTTACTAATCTCTGAAACAAACTCTTAAAACCTTAGCACTGGTGAGGGTGGGGATGTCAATGGTCCTTGATTGTCCTCTGCATCTTGGTGAGGCTGCATCTCTTGCTGAACGAGGAGCTTGCTCATTTGTTTAGTCTAACTAGCCGGCTTACCCTGAGCTCCTGTCTCTGCCTCTCAGGTTCTGGGACTGCCACACCCTCACAGCTCCTCCTGTGAGTATCAGAGATCAATCCCAGTTTTAAGGTTTGAGTGCTAGATGCTTTACCAGCTGAGCCATTTTCTAGATATTTTAAGAAATATTTGGACTTTGGCTTTTCTAATTGATATCTTTCACCTTTTATGTAAAAAGCAACAGTATATTCTTCAAAACAGAAGAGATTAATGTTTTATTTAAAAAAAATCTGAGATGCCTTATRATATAATTACCTGCAAGTGACTAACATGTCTTTGCTCCTTGACTTGTGACAGTGCCTCCTGCTGGGATCATGACAGCTATAGATGTCTATAGCTGCATGGGCTTTATTAAGTCTGCAAGACTTTATTAAGACCCCAAGAATAATAAGCAAGAAACTACATGCTACCCTACTTGGGTGTGTTTATCTCTTCCTTGCCAAGTCTTGGGCTCCCTTCTCTTCCTGGTTCCAGTTACTCTTGCTTCACTCTTTGTGGGCATGTATCAGTTGTGTAGCAGCTACACTGCATCTTTCAAACTTATGTTCTACGTGAGGCTGTAGTTCTTTGTTTCAGCTCCCAGCTTGTCATGAGCTACAGAATATGCACATAAGTCAAAGCCCTGAGCCATTATCTTCTTTCCTCATTAACAGAGCCATTTTAATCCTTTTTTTAAAGCATGGTTTCACTGTATAGCTCCAGCTGTCCTGGAACTCACTCTGTAGACCAGGCTAGCCTCCAACTCAGAAATCCAACTGCCTCTGCCTCCCAAGGGCTGGGATTAAAGGCGTGCACCACCACTGCCTGGCTGATTTTAATCCTTTATGAGGTCTTCCACCTGGACATTTCACGATCACTTGTCTGGCCCAATGGAACTTGCATATCCCTGCATGCTCATCATCCTCCATGGTCTGTCCTGGTGAAGCACAGAGCTATTCTTGCTACTCCCCATCTTTCACATTCCTCCATGAGAAGGAGACCTTTCTGTATTTATGGTTCTCAAGGGAGACAAAGAAGGCACCATTCATTAGGTCTCCCAAAGCAGACAATATAGATAGTTTGGTCCAATTTTTCTGTTAAGCCTAAATTCTCATTTTGTATAGCCAACAGAGAATGCTAATCAAATCCATTCTGAGCCGGGTGGTGGTGGCCCATGACTTTAATCCCAGCACTTAGGAGGCAGAGGCAGGCAGATTTCTGAGTTTGAGGCCAGCCTGGTCTACAGAGTGAGTTCCAGGACAGGCAGGGCTACACAGAAAAACCCTGTCTTGGAAAAACAACAACAACAACAAAAAATCCATTCTGAATCTTCTGTCATGATAAATTATACAGAGGTGTACTGAAAGATACTCTCCAGTTTCAGTGGAGAGATATGGTCTTGCTATTAATTTTCCATTGGAATAGGAAGAAAAGTTTTATGCTCAACTTCTGTTCTTTAGGACTAGAAATGCAAACTTGGTCTAGAAATACCACTCACATTTCTGCACATTAGCTGGAACTGAGAAGAAGGGACTCCACAAAAGTTACCTGTTGAGTGTGGGAGAGTTGGTCAACTCTCCAAGTCCTATCTCCCAAATGAGAAACCACTGTCCTTCCCATGCTATTAAGAGATGGGAAATAGAGTTGTATTTTGTAGAATCATTTTGTCATATCAACTAAACCTTTATTGTACTGAATGCCACATAGTTCATATAAATAATACATTTTAATCAATAATACATTTGATCATTTAAATTATATTTATTTTTCATGCTTCCACAGATTAAAATATGTAAGCAAGTTTCAAGAGCAATCAAATAGAAAAATCACTAAAATATGGTGTATGTTACAGATTATTTAAATTTATATTTTGCTTTGTTTCTTAATTTGCCACTCCTTTATCAGTTTGGTGATAGACGGATGGATGGAAAACTTTAAATGACATCTGTATTTCTGCCTTCAGGCAAATAATGAGTTACAGTCAATTTGATTCTCATCATATAGCAATTGACTACCTTTCAGTTTTCAAGGAGTCATTATTGCTGATTTGAGAACCAAATAATTTGTGAAAAAATCTAACTGCATCTATTTTAATTCAACTGACAGATACAGCATACACAGCAGGTGTTTTAGTTTCTTTGGGTAACAGAGACTGAATGAACCTAAATAAGCAAGTATAGAAACAAAGTGATGTTTCACACAGGAGGTTATCATTATAATGCAAAGTCATTATGAAGGAGTAATGATTTCTTTTTCCTCTTTTTTTTGACAAATGGTGTTCATGGAAAAAGTATAAGTTTCTCTTTTAATAGTTTCTCATATTAGGGACACAGGATTACCTGGGAAGGTGCTGAAAGGTGGCATTTATTTCTGGGAAAAATCCATAAAATAACAAATTCTGCATACAATAAGAAATAGTTTATAAATATCTACCAGTCTGGGGACATCAATGGAGTAACTGACTCAGAGAAATAAAAGAATGAACTCTTTTTCTGCTCAGTCACAAAGATAGATAGCAAAGCAACATTTATTATACATTTATTAGCCAGCATAATCTGGTCCTGATCCAAGAGACCTGAAAGAATAGATCATTTCTATTGTTGATGATCCAGTGGAGCAAACAGTCCTGGCAATCAATATATACACTGAGCACTGAATTAAAGTCTGTATGAAAGAGTCAGAACAAAGCTACATTGTGTGCAGTAATTCTGGACAAAGAGCAGAATTAACAGAACAACCAGTCTCACCAAAGCAATATAGATGGCAGTCTCTGTCTACGAACTTCTGATCCCAGGAGTCAACCAACTGTGGGCTGAAAATACAAGAAAAAAAAACACATCTGGAATGGATACATGCTAATTTTTTGCCATCCTCTAAACAATAAATATAGCAAGTATTTACATGCTATTTATATAGTATTAGATATAAGTACTTTAGACCTGACTTAAGTTCATAATAGATTTAGTATCTGTTCTATGCAAATACTACTTAAACTACCTACATCATTTTATATAAGGACTCAAGCATTGCAGATTTTAGTATCCCCAGCAGTTTCTGAATCCAGTTCCAATGGGTACTGAAGAGTGACTTCATTTTCAGGTCTGCATTCATTTATAGTCAAGACAACAATATTTAAGGAGCAATTACTATGTGGCAGGTAGTGTTCCATTATACATTTAGAGCCCAACCTCATGAGGCACATAATACTGTTATCTCTTGGATAGTCTCCATTCAAGTGCTCCTTTTAAAATGAGCAAGATAAAGAAAGATGCCTGATTTAATCAAGTGTCTATATAACTCTTGGTCATCACCTATACCAGCCATGAAACTATCATATCATCCTACATCAGTACTTAACACAGTTCTATAGAACATAAAGGGGTTAACTTTATCCCAATTGATCATATAGACTTGAGTAAATAATTCATTAACCATGCATTAATGTTCAGTAATGCAGAGGTAACTGTTTTCCACAGGGAAATCTAGCTCACATCCATTTACTCATGAKCCTGAAGCAGGAGGATTTCAGTGAGTTCCAAATCATCTAGGCAGTATAATGAAAAGAGACAGGGAAAAGGTATAAGATAAGATCAAGTTCAACTCTATTGACTAAATTAAAATGTCCACTAATTAAATGACTTCGAGAAATATAAAGTTGTAAGATCATTAAATTCCCAGGTGTAGATCATTCTAGTACCCAGTAGTAACATGAGATAGTAAATATATGCACAAATCTCTTCCATATATACTGATAGTCAATCTGCACAAGTCTTCTATTATGTGTATGTAATATATATAATACACTATCTACAATTTATTGTCTAGTTCCATAAAAAATGATAGCATCACTATATCAGAATCTATGATAAACCAAGAAATACAGAAGACATCATCTTTTATGTTTTAAACATCTAATGTACTATCTACTGGAACAGACCTCTTAATGTCACTATAGAGTTTAAAAAATTACAATGAAAATTTTACTGATTTAACAGCTGGTAGATGAGCCAGCAGGTACGAGCATTTACTGTCTAGCCTCATGATTAACCTGCAAGACACACAAGATGAAAGCAGAGAACAGACTGAGGCAAAATGTTCTTTACCTCCATGTGTCCATTGTGATGTGCATATACACAAAATAAATAAAAATAAATAGACATGATAGAATTTGTAAGAATGGAGATTCTGCTCATGCAACCAACTGCTTCCTAGAAAAATATTTTTTATAGACGTCTGCTCATTTAGCTTACGGTTTGGATTTTGACCAAACATACTATGCCACACTGTTAAATGTATATTAACATATGCAATAGGGAAACAAACATGAGTTGATCCAATGAGACTATGACTGTGACTGGTACAGATGAAAATGTATTTCATGTGCTCATGGCACACTTCCTCCTTGATTTGGGTTCTGTCTATATTACAGCATTAACATCTCGCTGGATTACTATAGGACAATGTATTATCCTAAGCTAATAATATGCTCAGAGATTGTAAGGGGTCCATGGAAGATTATTTGCTGTAAGATTTCTGGGCAAAATTCCGTCTATAACATAGTACCCAATGCAGAGTGGAATGCAATGCACAGGCAGATGGTATTGAGAGACCAGACCTTGTGTTTAGACTCCATCTTAGAGAATCTGACCTAAGGTTGAACTCTCCAGCACCAGTTTCCATGTTACTCCCCAATAAACCTGAATCTAGCACCAGTCTCCAGGTTATGCACCAGCAAAACTGTGCATCCAGGTTACAAACCAGCTCCTAGCCCTTCACTTCCTAACAACCACCAATCAGGAGGAAAGCAGAAGGTAAGTTATGGTTTGGCTCCCAGCACCAGCCAATTATTTTAATGGGTAACAGAATTCCATAATAACCCCAAAATCAGATGTGTGCTAGTCTAAAAACCCCCTCAGTTGTTTGTCATTTCCTATAAAACCTTGTCCCACTGAGAGCTTGTGGCTTCACCCTCCTGCTCTGCTGAGTCAGAGATGGCGGTATGGGCCAAGCTTGCGCTTGAATGAAGAGATCCTTTGTGATTGCATTGGAGTCAGCTCCTTGGTGGTCTTTGAGGACTTGAAAACCATGCACAACAGTATAACCAAGTCAAGGAGAGACTCTTGTCTGCAAAACTAGGAGTACATTGTACAGTTAGGTGAAGGAAGAATGAGCATCTCCACCACCAGCATGAAAATAAGACAAAATCAGAATAGAATACCAATGTTGATGGTTAGTCCTTTTGATCCGGCCATTATGTCAGAACTATATGAATATGTGAGCATACCTAATGTGTTAGTTGAAATGAGAATGGCCCTATAGGCTCATAGATTCAGGCACTATTGGGAGGTGTGGCCTTGTTGGAGTCAGTATRCCTTCATTGGAGAACTTATGTTAATGGGGGGAGGGGTGTTTGAGATCTCAGATGCTCAAGCAACATCCAGTGTGGCAGTTTCTTCCTGCTGCCTGTGGATCCAGATTTGGAATTCTTAACTCCTCCAGCACCATATCTGCAAGCGCAATACCATGTTTTCATGTCTCTCTGTGTGTGTTTATGTATGTGTGTGTGTGTGTGTGTGTGTGTGTGTGTGTGTGTGTTTTCTCTTCATGATCCTGTGCCCTATGCTATGGTCTGTGCTTTAGTTCCTTCCATATGATGGGAAGAAATGAGCTAAAATAGAATCATTTGCTTTAGGCACATGAKCCACTTCTGCTGATTTTCTTCAGAATATTTTCTTATTTGCATAGCTGTAATATACATACTTCTGGTTACAAAACAAGCATATTCAACTGGATGTTTAAGACATAACAGAAACTGGATAGAATACAACCTAGCTTCAAGAAAGTCTGGTTATATTTAATCAGGCATATTCTGTTCTATCATTTGTATGTCTGGGTCACTAGGCTAAATCTGGGTCATCCAACAAAGGCTGTCTGTTAGTGAGCATAAAATAAATCAAGAATGAGGTGTAAATTGTTTACTTTGGTGATGCCATCAAAAATGAATGCTTAATGGTGAAACAAAAATTAAATGTTAGTTTATATATTTTCTAACAGTGTRTATTGTGTTATTATTTGCTATTCTGAGCTGCTAAATTTTGAGATTCAGCCAGAAGTCTGACATAGCTCCAGTTAGCATGACATCTCTGAAGAAGCTCCTGGGATTGCAGAAGAGCTTCACTCTGGTTGTCATGGAAGCAGTTAAAGTCAAAGCTCATTCTCCTCAGTCGTTATTGGTAAAGCTTCAGATACCAACTACATAATGACCTATTTAAAGTAGATATTGTATAAACATATATATTCCCACTTCAGGYTTCAGGCCTTCAATGCAGTTACTATCACTTTGAAGTGAAGAGTTCTTGAAAACACAAGTCATGGTGGATTCTCCTCTTCTGTAAAAGTACATAAAATATAATATGAATCNCCACTTCTGCTGATTTTCTTCAGAATATTTTCTTATTTGCATAGCTGTAATATACATACTTCTGGTTACAAAACAAGCATATTCAACTGGATGTTTAAGACATAACAGAAACTGGATAGAATACAACCTAGCTTCAAGAAAGTCTGGTTATATTTAATCAGGCATATTCTGTTCTATCATTTGTATGTCTGGGTCACTAGGCTAAATCTGGGTCATCCAACAAAGGCTGTCTGTTAGTGAGCATAAAATAAATCAAGAATGAGGTGTAAATTGTTTACTTTGGTGATGCCATCAAAAATGAATGCTTAATGGTGAAACAAAAATTAAATGTTAGTTTATATATTTTCTAACAGTGTRTATTGTGTTATTATTTGCTATTCTGAGCTGCTAAATTTTGAGATTCAGCCAGAAGTCTGACATAGCTCCAGTTAGCATGACATCTCTGAAGAAGCTCCTGGGATTGCAGAAGAGCTTCACTCTGGTTGTCATGGAAGCAGTTAAAGTCAAAGCTCATTCTCCTCAGTCGTTATTGGTAAAGCTTCAGATACCAACTACATAATGACCTATTTAAAGTAGATATTGTATAAACATATATATTCCCACTTCAGGYTTCAGGCCTTCAATGCAGTTACTATCACTTTGAAGTGAAGAGTTCTTGAAAACACAAGTCATGGTGGATTCTCCTCTTCTGTAAAAGTACATAAAATATAATATGAATCGGCCACAATTTTATTTTTTTTTGTTTATATACATTTCCTGGTTGGCTGAATAGGCTGGTTGTTTGAAAATTCACTCAAAGAAGCAATGATGAAGAGCACTGTTGAGAATATCTCAAACAGTGACACAATTTTATACGCCAAGCTCTACTTTTCCTTGCTTAGCTCTGGGAAGCAAGGTTTTCAGTCCAAATCTCCTTCAACAATAAGAACCACTGTTATTTGAGTTCTCATAGAGTTCTTTAAGAAATGTTTGTAATGGGCTAAAAGTTACCTTGCCCCCAAACTCATCTTGAAACCCAAATTCCATTGTGATGGTATTAGGAAGTGAATGATCTTGGTGAGCTGAGTAAGTCATGAAGATGGAGTTCTCAAAAATGAGATCAGCCAGGAAGACAGAGAGCTGCCTGCAACTCAAAGGATGTCTCTACCATATTGGTACTCAATTTGGTTTCTAGCCCCCAAAGCCAAGAAAATTATCATTTACATGTAAGGTATTTGTTTTATAATTAATTTATTACAATAGCATGAATTACTCAAATGGTATTGTCATGATACTCTACTCCTTGACCTATTTATCTTTTACAGAGTGCTAATATCAATTAAATTTAAAGATAAATACTTCTTATTTAAAAAAACAAAAGTTATAAAATATATGTAATTCTTGAATATTAATATACAGGAATAATATTCTAAGTAAACAAGAGTTAATTCCACAAATACTTTTCTCACATATTTTGTTACATATTTATTTCAGTTCTTTAAAAACTAACTTTGAAAGTTGAGTGCATTATATTTTTGTTGTGTTCTAGTGAGGATGATTTTGTTTTGGTTTGGTTAAGCTTTAGTATTTTACAGTCCTGGGTGTCATACTCATTTTATGCCAGACAGGACCTCCAGTATTCAGTTGATTTTCTAGTTCTGTGAACATTTTAATGCTGACTATTTCACCTTTCTATATGCATGAATATTTCCCAAGATCCTAATATGTAATAGCAGAAATTAACCATCCTAACCCTTCTGATAAAACCATTCATTTAGCTTATACTGTTTTGTTCCTACATTATAAAATTTTAAATGAATATTTTTAGTATGGGTAACTCTTCCTCACTGAAGAAGAGTCTAAAAGATGGCAATAATCTAGGCAGAAGATCAAATAAATCATGATTTTATGTTTTCAGGGTTTCTATACATGTTATGATATCATGTCCAGAGGGATAATAACAGCTAAAAATTTATTGAGAAATTTAGCCATTATATACGTATATAGGGAGAGATACATATATGTATAAGAGGGACTAATAAAGATTTAATACAGCCATGTAAAATCCATGCCATTTTCAAAGACATGAAGTCCTACTTCAGTCACTTTTCTTTTTTTGTACATTTGGGTTTTTCACYGATGTATCTGTCAATGCCTTTTATCTATTTTATTTTCCCTAGGATAAACTAAAAAACATTTATGTAATGTAAATAAACATCCTCATACATCATATATTTATTCCAACTAACAATTAACTTTAAAGCCTTTTATTCTGTTATGTAAAGATTAATTATAAAGATAGCATGCAAAAGAAAGTCAATAACTTAATTAAAGAAAGAAAATTGAAGAGCCCAGAAATAAGTTAATACTATATAATAACCTAATTTCAATAAAGGAAAAAATAATTCAAGTGGAAAAGGAAGTTCATTTCCCCAGATGATTCTGGAAAGACTAGATGCACAAATTAAAAGTAAATTTTGATCCCTAACTCACACTGTATACAAACACTGGCTGGTGATGGATTCAAGACMTAAATATAAAAGCTAAAGCCATAGAACTTTTCAAAGGAAAATTATTAGTTTCCACAGCTCATAAGCAACATATTTTCTTTCAAATAGCATAAAAATCTATGAAAAGTTCTTTTTATATTTTTCTAGACTATACTTAGCAAATACTAAAAGTATTGAGTCAGCCATTAGTGAGTGTTCAGGCAAGCTGCAGTCACAAGGAAATGTGATGTCTTATTCCTTATTCTTGTGATAATATTTATTCTTGTTATTACTAGAAAGTTACCAGTTTCTTTTTACCTACAATTGATATTAGTAAGCTTTATAAAAAATATTTTTCAGAATAATTTCAGTATATCCAATGATTTTATTTTTATTGGAATTTTTTAAATTCTTAAGATTTATGCACCACTCTGACAATACACTTTTCACAT